>WWET01001101.1:210902-223634 GCA_011038615.1 Limnodynastes dumerilii | reverse complement strand
ACACCACAAGAGACGCAGACGAGAGAGAGAGAGAGAGAGAGAGAGAGAGAGAGAGAGAGAGATATGAGAGAGAGAGATATGAGAGAGAGAGAGATATGAGAGATATGAGAGAGAGAGAGATATGAGAGATATGAGAGAGAGAGATATGAGAGAGAGAGAGAGAGATGAGAGATAGAAGAGAGAGAGAGAGGGGAGAGAGAGAGAGAGAGAGAGAGAGAGAGAGAGAGAGAGGAGAGAGAGAGAGGAGAGAGAGAGAGAGAAATTCAGTGTCATTATTAAGCAAAACAATGCTTGGCCAATAAATATCTGTTTACCATACCCCAAACTGCACATAAAAGTTCTAAAGAAAGGGTAAGTCTGCTATTGCCCAGTGCGGTAAAATGTGGGTATATCTTGTACTGAAGGTTAGTTCTGTGCACAGGATGCTGTCAAAAACTTATAGTCATAAACACAGTGGTTAAAAATGAGGAATTGTTTAGTTTCTTGAAAATATTGATAATATAATGCCAAATGCACATATTTAATACTTCAAATAAACATCTTTTTTATGTAACAAGTTTTGCATGCAAGTTAGTATTGGCTTGGCTTTGATGGCAGATTTACTGGCACAGCCTTCTCTCTTCGGGGAAAGCCCATATTGCAGGTACCCACTTTTATGGTAGCACAGGTTGGTAAATCCTAATGCTGCTATAAGCAAAATCTCTAACATGGAAGACTTGCACGTTTATTTGCAGATTATGAAAAAAGAAGCTTACCGTTTTTACGGCTATTTTAAAAACTATTTTTTTTTATGTTAAAAAGAGAATATATTTTGCTGTTGGTAGAGGTTGTCAGTGCAGCAGGAGGATACAATATAAATATGTTAGAAGCACACACAAATCCATATACCTTACAGTTCTTTATCCTGAATTAAGAGGAGTACAAGAGATATTAGAAAAGGTCGAGACTGCTGATAATTTGTAAGTCATTTTTTAGACTGAAACAAATTAAGGCTCATAAAACCAGGAGCTTTTAATGAAAACAGACCTTCTTTGATATGAAAATCCTCAGTCTTGTTATATAGTTAAGAATAGGTAAACTGAGCCTTTGATATTTCCCCAGCATAAATCAGATGACTGCTAGTCTAATATTTGCACTGCAATGAGTATGAACTCTTGTGCTAAGCCATCTGCTTGCTGGATTAAGGTACTTATTATTCAAAAATGGGCAAATACATCTATCTGGCAAAGAAATTATAATGCTTCTAATTAAACCTTGGAGTCACAGTCTTACAAAAAATGTCATGAGTAGGCGCAAGCAGGTTTTATTGCCATTATTCAAGGATGAACTATATAGAAAAACAGCAATCGAAAAGCATATAGGAAAAAATACACAATTCCTTTGAGTAGGAGATTTTAATCGACTAAAAATAAATATTCTCTACTGGCCAAACACAAAAGTCCTCGTTGACCTACATGAGAACTCTGTCAGGCCATGTATTTTCAAGCAGATTATCAATTGCCAAAATGTATGCCTCATGTCCTGGTCATGTCAAAGGTCATTTGTGTAATAGGGGATATGAGAACACTGTAGGGATTTCTGAAGCCAAAACATATGAGTGATATAATATTGAGGACAGATTACAAGCAAATACTTATTATACGTTATATCAAAACACAATCAAACCCCCCCTCCCAAAGAACAAAAAAAACAGATTACAAAATAAGCAAAAACTAAACAGATATTATTATTATTATAATTCTAGCTTTGTGGGTTGCAAAAGTACAGCTGTAGAAAATAAAAATCAGAAGGCTAACAGATGTCTAATGCTTTTATCAATCTAGTGCAATCCACTTTCATAAGAAATAAGATTGTGGCATCTATCATACATACATAATGGCAAGCTGATCTTGCTTCAGTGATTGAATTCTCCAATAGAATGAGAAATATACTAACATTTATTGAAAAAACTATAAGGGCCTTTGGTGGATGCCTGTTCATTAAAAAGAAAATGACATTACATGTAGCGAAGAATAAAAATCCAGGGAAACTTTGCCTCATTCAGTTAATGGTTGTTATATAAGATTTAAAATGTTGGCTACGTTTTTCCAATAAGAATACCCCAAACATAAATATATTATAGGCGATTATACCAATAGTAGATAATAAATAGCTAGCTATTTTTAAGGTGAAGTATATACCATGATTAGTTAATAATCTAATAATTTTCATAAACTCTGTTGCATTTTGACCTATTGTATTGTATATCTTATTTTAAGTACTTTTTTTAAACCAGATAAATCAATTAAAATGAGGCACTACTTTGAATCACTAAGTTTCTGCAAAAATATTTTATATTTTAGAGAACAATGTACACTAAAGTACTACACCGTATAAATATTAACTGCAATGATCAAAAAATATAGCAATACAACAATACAAAGAATGAAATACATGAAAACTTCCCCTGGCTTCAAATTATATTCCCAATCACACTCTTACGACTGTCAACCTTAGACCTATTCTGTACATGGAATCACAATTTTATAGGAAATACTAGTTGCCAAGATAATCCATTTTAGCAGTTAAATTACTATTTTGCTCACCTTCTTCTGCAATCACTGTGAGAGTGACTGCATTTCCAGCATCCTTTATGAGTTGTACAATACTGTCATGTGACAGCTCCACAATAGACTGGCCATTAACAGCTGAAATCCGATCTCCCACCTTTAGTTTCCGGCACCGGTCAGCAGGGCTACCTTCTATTACACGTCCAATCTTGTGTGGAATCACTGAAATTAAGAAAGCCAATCTTTTATTTTAGTAGTGAACAGCTGAGTTGGTTGATGTCAAATGTATATTTTATTGTAACTTAAAGATCCTGGGCCGTAATCACAGATACGTTTGTGCGCGGTGTTCAGTGCATATTTTAGGATCGAAATAACTGCGCATGTGTAGTAACTTTATGAACGCTATTTACATTGAATTTACGCATGGAAGTCCATTAGGCACGTACGTGTGAATCACACTTGGGGACATACGTTGCAGAGGGGATTGGTTGATACGGACAAAGTTACGTGAAAGTGGGTGGGGGAGCCATTTAAATGACCATTTGAGGGCACGGTTAGCTACATACGCATGTACGCAAGTATTATATGCATGTAAATGCACACGTAGACATAGGGGTGCCCAATGGAGGCGTAAGTCACCGAAAACCCATCCGTGTGAGGGGAGTGTCAGGTGTGTTGCCTTTCAACGTACATGCATATAATTGCGTAACTTTAAGTAACAGATCTGTGAATACGGCCCCATGTGCCTAACAAAGCATGCTGGGAATAATAGTGTTATAACACCTGGAGAGCCACACGTTGACCAGGCCTAATGTATAGTATCCCCTTCTGCAGACGCTCCAACATGACTCATTCCATTAGGTTCAATTTAATCCACTTCTGAGCCTCCAACTGTCACTCACCTGGTTTAAGTTAATTAACTGATATTTTAAAACTATTTGCCTCTTCAACAAAGGCGGTGACCATAGCAACTGAGGAGCAGAGTATTTTGTACCTAATGGATTGGGTCATGTTGGAGGGTATGCTTCTGCACTCAAGTGAAATAAAAACCAAAAAGAAATCGAATTAAAAAAACAACCTAATTTACAAATTTTATTGGATTGCATTTTATGGCTTAAATTAATCCTGAAAATTAGAAGGTAAGAGAAATAAGAAATGCCTTTGCCTTTTTGTGTATTTTATTTTTATAGTATTGCCAATTTTCATTTTGTTGTCTTACACATTAGTTGATACAATTGCTATGCGAATTTTCCCCAACTCTTCTATAGAAAAACAAATAAACAGATGAGAAGGCAATCAGCTGAAAAAAAAAAATCACCTGTGAAAATAGGTCAAGTTAAAAGAACTGCACCTTTATACAGCATTACAATTCAGGCAGGTTTGTGGCTTTGAGCTAATTGACTCTTGTTCCAGTATGCCTGGATGTCTCGCTCAGTAATGTGAGGTATTGTTAATGCACGCAACATCTGCTTCAGCACATTAAATATGAACATACTGAAGAATTACGCACAGGATCACTGGAATTTATTTATATATTTATTAAGGCCACCCAGATGGAGTAGCATCTAAAACATTAAGGCTAATATTTATACAGGTTTTAAGGATTATGTTGAAAAGAACACTCGGCAAGCACAAATAGAAAGATGTTTTTTGTACAGTGTTAACTGTTTCAAACCTAATCATATATGTAAAATTCCAATAAAAGGATTAAATGCTGCAGAGGAAAAAAATGCTAAATTACATTGAAATCTGAAAAAAAAAAATGTTAATAGTGCTCAAGAATTGTAAAAATCCGTTTCCCAAGATTGCTCTCGACTAAAAGTTTGCTGCATAAAAGTAAAAGGTTAAATATTAAAAGGTACAGTAAACTAACAAGTATTTCTCACCTCCAGGAGGGGGCTTGTTCTTGGAGGTCAGGATGACAAATCCAAAGCCTTCATTTTCTTTGCGCTGTAAGATGACATCATAAGCCTCAGGCAGCGGTTTGGGAGCACTAGACACCTCAAATCTGTTTAGTCTGGGAGAGCCATTTAGAGCAGGGGGGATTTGCTGTAGGTCCTCCTCTTCTTGTTTTTCTGAAACATTCAAAGCAACCACAAGATGGCATGGTCACAGGTTGGTTCAATTAATTACATCCAATACAGGCGGCAGTTCTATTTGCAGTGAAATGACTATGTATTTGTCAGTTTACCTATGGGACCAGGTTCGATTGATCCAAGCTTCTACTGGCTGTTAGTCAGGGAAAAATCATTCAAGCTGATTGTGTAACCTGCATTAAGCGACATCCCCCAGCTTGTAGCCCAATACCATACTCTTTAAACTTCAAGCAATTGTTTCCTTTACCAGAGAAGCCATTTTACGCATATACTGTATTTTATGCAGACAGTCTTTACAGCAGGGACTTTTAATATTATTAAGATAAATATAACCCAAGCCAATTTTATAATAACATACTACTCTAGGGCAATAAAAATTATTTCAATGCCGGTTCAGATGGCTCAAAGGTTGGTATCATTATCTTATTCTTGGTAGATAGCCAAGAGAATCTTAAAAAATAACATGGACTCCACATGGGTTCTGTGAATGGTATCCCCATGGGTCAATCAGCAGAAAGGTCAACCAGCAGATGTCTCAGGTGTACAGAAACTATAGAAGTAGGGTGATAAGTATTGTATGCAATATGAGGAAGGTCTGCACGAGTCACAACCCTGTAATTTTGAACATACGTGCCTAATTTTACGATTCTAGCTACCACGCATGCGTAACAACTATTTTACGCTATCTACGTAGCTTTTCGTTATGTAGATTGCATACATGCGGTTGCTAAATCTGTTGCTGTCAATAAAGAACTTCTTAAATTTCCTCAATGCTCCTGCACGGATTTCATGTGCCCCCACACTGCCAAAGAACCACTTACACATTTCCCCATTTATACAAAATCTTCCTAGCATCCAAATCTAGCACCCTTGTCTTTGTGTGGTACGTGTCTCTCAGTCTTTGTACTAAACCATACTGCTTGATGATCACTGGATCCTAGCTTCTCACCTACACTTACTTCTGAGATTCCTTTACCATTTATAAGTACCAAAACTAAGATAACCTCTTTGCGAGTGGGGGGATCTTACCATATGTTTGAGGGACGTTCCCTTTAATAAATGAAAAATGTCCCCACTTCTAGTGGAGCTTGCAGAAGCCTCACCCCAGTTTACATTAGGTAGATTAAAATCTCCAATGATTATTACCTTCCCTTTTAATGCCATTTTATCATTGTCTTGCAATATGACATTATATATTTCCCCATCTTATGCTGTTGGTCACTTCAGTATGAAGAACAACCCCCTTCATTTTATGGTTACCCAAAATGCCTTAGCTTTATCTCAAAAACTCCTTATTAAAGTTAAATTTCTCTATTCCTCTCTATTTTCCCACTTTATCCTTCCTCAATAAATTATATCTCGGTATAGTTAGATCCCAGTAATGATTTTCAATGTACCATTATTTAGTGATATCCACAATATCCAGATTATCAATTGTCATTATCGCAATATAATTTTATTTCCTAAACTCCTAGCATTTGCACCGTCAATCCCCGCTAAGAAAATCTGTTTTCCGAAATTGGGACATCCGAAAGTTCCTTCTCGGATGTCCATATTTCGAATAAAGCAGATTTTCTATTTTTTTTCTATGAATGGGTGAGTATGCCGTTTGGCATACTTCACCCATTCACTTTCGCACTTACCGATATCCCTCCGCCATTGCGGAGTGAGTAAACTATGTGTGCGGGGTAGGGAAGGTTAGGGTCTGGCTGCAGGGGAGGGAGGGTTAGGGTCAGGCTGCCAGCAAGGGAGGGTTAGGGTAAGAATTAGGGAATGGAGAGGGGGACTATTTTTTATTTTTTTTTTACAACTTTTTGGGCCACTGAGCTTTCGGTGCTCCATGGATCGATTGCTATGCCTATGCAATCGAAAACCCAGCCAGTTCACAACTGGTTGGAGAGAAAACGGCCGATTCGAAAATCAGCCGTTCGTACTGGAGCCCCACACCCCATTTGCACACATAGCTCTGAGAGGTTACTTTATGAATCTCTTATTCTTCCATTTATCATCATCGCTAGGTGATCATAATCAACAACAAAAACAAACACTAACAGCTGTGCTAATTGTTCCACCTTAAATATATGTAAACAAAAATATAAAGATTGCTATAGATCTAGATCTAAATATAAAAATGTTTCAGTTTCTCCCATATGTATACTATGACCACATTATAAATATAATAAATTATATTAATAATATAAATATAAATAATTATATTAATAAAGTTTAAGTTTTGAATGAAATAGCTTCTCTCAAACTTACCTGTGAAATAAATTTGCCTTCGCACGGTTAGCAGTACATGGCCATTTCGAGCAGCAGTTGTCATTAAGTCTAGGACCTGCTTGTGGGACTTTCCCTTCACAGGAACGCCATCAATACAGATTAGTTCATCAGCCGCACGAAGACGTCCATCTTTCTCTGCTGCTCCTAAAGGAATAATGGCTCCAATGTAAATCTGCAAGTGGGAAAGAAACCGTGGGATGTTTATAAGAGTGATTTATTAGTGGCAGTCAGGTGTATTAACTATAACAGACTGATACAAACAAAACATGTATATTTGATAGATTCATGGACAAGTAAAACCCATCCCTATTACTAATATCACATGTTTCTTTTTTTCTTTCTAATTTCTTATTTTTTGCTAGTAAAGTATCGGGTTTATATTTCCATAGCCTTAGCGGGGACTTTCAAAAGCAAAAATATTTTATAATGTCACAAGATTAATTTACTTTATCTAAAAATATAAAATAATATTAAGAAATAAATATATATATTATAGTACTCCCATGTGGCACCAGGCTAGTATCAGAAAGTGTGAAGGATTAAAGGAAACAGCATTATTCAACATTTAGTTTGATTAAAAATAAAGACATTTATGAAATTAACAAAACACTTGTGTTCATTAAATCATTACAGCACCTGAATTATGAAGAAACTGACACTGGAGCAGCGGTTCCCACCCATTCTTACACCAGGATTGGTTATTTTAAAATATTTAGACTTTTTTCCTATAATTTGGGCTTCATCATGTTTTCAGTGTAAGCTGTAAGACTAAAATAACTAAAGATGACACGTGCCTCAGAAAAAAACCCTGAATGTTGTTCTCTATAATAGGATTGCTATACTGATATGGTATACTTAATTACTGAACTGAGGAAAACACATGTACGTATGTGAACAGCAGCTTAGAAACAACATTTTTTGGGTGTGTTGAAATTACCAGGAATTTTTTTGTACAAAATGTTATGGAACCAAACCTCATTCATCCAACACAGCATCCTCTATTTTACTCATAATAGTGTGAGGATACTACTAGCGTGCAAACACCTTTCAAAAGATACTTCTCCTCAAACAGTCTGGGTTAGTTCCATCTAATAGTAAACTTAATAACTGAAAAAATCAATAGATACAGTCAGAGTAGTGACCCCCTGCATCTTTAATTGTATGGGCCAGGGTGTCAGCACTATTCAAAAATGTTTGCATTTGTTTGTTTCACTTGAGATAGAATGGCTGGATTATGGCAATCGTGAAATACAACAAGAGATTTATATACCGAAGTATATGTGCAGCGCTTAGTGAGTATACTTGATTAACCTGGTGCTGATGAAAGTAAACAACCTGAAGTTAAAGATCATGCATATATAAGCTTTAATCAATAATAAAAAACACAAATAAATAGAATAAAATGGGAGCTCGTGAGATACAAGTGCAAATTAGAATAGAAATATACTGGAAATAAATTTCCCAATCCCTCTGATTCCCTGGTGGTCTCCTCGTGGAGGAACAAGACGGTCCATAGGATCTCCAGACAGCATACGTTACATCTACCCGCCGGAGTGACACATACTCTGAATCCCATGCAACATGAAACGTAGATTACGTTTCAGAATTACTGCGCGTGCGCAGTACATCATAGCGGTAAACTCCGGTCGGTAGTCAGTCCCCGGTTAGAAAATGCCAATTTCGAAAATCTGTATTTCGACCACTAAATTGCGAATTTTCGCTATTTCGAAAGTTCGCAATNTTCCTTAATTGTGAAAACTTTCTGGCAGTTTTCAAAATGAAATCTAATTTTACCATTACATTTGACTGAACAGATATGCTACATTGGTTGTTTCATTTGCTTGTTTGCTATGTTGAATATTCATTAGGTCTGTTTCTGGGTTATCATATGCTCATTTCATTTACTGTCTATATGGTCAACTGCACACTACTACAAATGACACACAATGATAGTTATTGCTTGGCATAATACGGTTCTCTTGCTTGGAATAACTAGCTCCATGAAGAATATAGTGAGAACATGCAGCTAAACACAAATAAAAAAAAAGTCTTTTAGATTGCATAAATAAAACAATTATTCATTTTTTGCACCTTTTACCCATCAATTAAATTTTTTTTTAAAAAGCTTAAGAGGAAAAATTATAAATGTTTACCAGTTAAGGGGGTAATTAGTAAAGAGGACATTCCAATACGATCACAGAACACATCTCATCAATAAATAGCAACTCCACCATACACTCAGCAGTCACTTGATATGGGAGTGTTAAAAGGTTTCTGGAGCAGGATAACTGAAAACATTGAACTCAGTTTTAGTGCTGCTATATCCCACTTCTAATAATCTGCTCTGTCTCTGTAAATTGTGGCACCGTCATCTCTAAGGGCAAATGTTTACTTATACCCCTTTCACATCACCACCAAAAACCAGGGTCTTGACAAAATCCCGGGTATTTGGTTTTGATGTGAAACGTCCCTTTTTTGTGTACCCAGGTCTAATGACCCGGCATTCGGACCCGGACTAAAAAAAGAAGGGTAAGGTGTCAGTGTGAAAGCTCCTGTGTTAATTTTCAAAACCAGTCCTTAACAAAGACATTTGACTGGACAGATTTCTTCACTATTGCTATGGCAATGGTAAAGAAATCTTTAGCTGGGACCCGCTCACAGAGAAAGGAGACAGGCGGCATTTTGTAGTACTTGTAGGTCTACTTTATGGTCCGGCCGCCTGCAGTTCCATTATTTGCTTCTATGAATTTAGTACTTTTACGTTTACTTTCTGGTTCTCGGTTGTTTTTTTTATATTTTCTTTATTATATTATAAACACCTTCAACAAGCAAGCATATAAAGGTTATTGCCATGTTCTTCTACAATGATACTTTTCATATACCACTAATATCTTACTCAAAATGATGCATGTATTTACTACTTTCTTTTCATCAATTGCATTAAATAATTAGGTAATCAAAGCAAAAAAACTAGTGAATAACACAAAAACCTCTACAGGTTCCTGTTAACATTTGCTGACAAAAGACAGGAATATATTAATTTAACTCCTCTTCAATCTTCAGAAATTGAGTTCAAATACCTTGTTGTTCAAAAAATAATTAAAGAGTAGAAGATTAATTATACAGCCATTGGTTTCCATTAGGATATAAATCAGAACACCCTTGGATACAATTGCCTTTCTCCCGATCTTCTAAATCATCAGTCATACTTATTGGGGTATAGCTAATGTAGATTCCAAAAAAGGCTAAGTGGAGATATTGCCCACAGCAACCAATTAAAACGTAGTTCTCATTTTCCAGAACTTTAGAAGATTCTTTAGATATGCTACTTTTCAACCTCACTGCAAACAAAGGGACCACTCTTACCTCGCTTTCCCTCCTCATCTCCTAGAGAGTACAACATCTATTTTCCTATGAAGATATAGTAAAAAGCTACAGTAGAACTAAAACCATAGCTCCCTTATGATGCAGGTACAGGTTGCTTCAATCATCCAAGAACTACAAGAGGTTAAAAGAATAAATGGCTCCACTCCACCAAAGGATGTCCATGTCTGCAGACCCAGAGATTGGATGTAAGGGCAAAAAAGTTTATATTAGCCTGCTACAAAAACACTGGTGATAGTAATTGATACATTAGTTATTACAGAATTAATGACACTTACTGCCTGTTCTGGGCCATCCCCTCCAAGCACCCTGAAGCCAAATCCAGATTCTTGCTTGCGCAGAAAGACATCCAAATCCTTTGTATTGGGAGCTGCATATACAAAAGAAAGCACAGGAATGGAAATAGAGAAAGCATACTATTGCTGGCAAATCACATGCAACTTTGTAGAGCTCATGTATATAAGAAACATGACAATCTGTTAAAAATACATTCCAACGTATGTGGGCAATGGATATTGCTGTTTACATAACCATCATCCGATTGACAACAGGTAAAATCTACTCAATCCATGCATTTAAACCTTTACAATGTTAAATGAAATGATAGAGATACAATATTTGAGTTGAACTTTTATATGAAGACTGGCAATTTTCTGTAGAAAAAAGTGCTGGTGCTTTCACACAGCTGTTAACTGTAGGACCTGACCTATTAATTGCAATATAGCAAAACAACAAATACAGCGCTGGAGTACAGAAAATAACTATAGATAATCAATTAAAGCTTGATAGTTGAAAAGCAACACTGCTGTAAGAGCAGTAACATTTATACTAATATAAACACGTGAATTACGTTCCAATCTCACATACCAGCAATAATAACAGGGCGCCGTAATGAGTGGAATATGCCAAACAAGGCGCAATGTTACAAAGTCCTTAGGAACAGCTATTAATGCGAACTAATGGTAAACGTCAGTAACTCAATACAGGGATGATGGACTTGGTAACAAGTATAAGACAAACCAGGGAGGTTACCCAATCAATGTGAAGATGTAAATCCTCTTCACTCGGTACACAATCTTGCCGTGCTTTGTTAGCCCAACACAGTAGCCAGCCCAAGAAAAATAAATAAAACGGCCTGTAACAAAAAAATCTAAAAACTCGTAAGCGACTCCTCCATCTTGATGCGGGATAACATTGTATAGAGCTTTGACAGCAAAGGAGGCAAAAATAAAATAAGGTTTCCACTCAAACTCCTTTAGTTTATACAAAAGATGCATTATGTCCCATAGTTATATTCTTAAACCAATATCATACTTCACAGATAAACAATATAAGCCAAAAGATTACACGTAAGGGAATCAAGGACCAAAAAATGTTTTCCTATTAAATATTTCCTTAAATAAGGTGTTGGAGTCGACTGAATCTGGAAACACGAAACGCGTTGCTGGATAAACAAGCATCTATCATGGCGTGCATTTGTCAGTGAAGCTGACTGCTATTTCTAAACACTACCTTTAATAGTGATCAGAACAGCTATTGTGTTTGCATGACATGCAAGCCAGCGTGAGTTGGCCTTCTATTAGAGGGTAAGAGACGGTATATCTGTTACATCATCATCCCTTATCTAAGGTTAAGAGATTGCTTTGGCTAGCTACTGTGTCGGGCTAGCCACCCGCCACATTGGACTAACAAAGCATGGCCAGTTTGCGGACCGAGTAAAGAGGATTTACATCTCCCCATTTAATGGGTAATTTCCCTTGTATGTCTTATACTTGTCATCATTCTTGTATTTAGGTACTGACTTTTACCATTCCTTCACATTAATAGCTGTTCCTAAGGACATTGCAATATTGTGCCTTGTTTGCCATGCTCCACCATTACGGCACCCCATGATTATTGCTGGTATGTAAGTTTGGAACATAATTTACATGTTTTTATTATAATAATCACTCAAAGGCACAGGAATAGCTGAACGGGGTGGCGCTTACAAGTTCCGCACACATCTGTGTGTGTATGGAAACAGATCCACACATAGAAGTTAAGGTAGCTCTATGGATATGGAAATGTCCATAACTATGTACTGCAGAGGGAAGTGGCAGGGGAGTTCACTCCCCTCTTCCATGAGTGGTTCCAGACCTCTGTGTGCGCATAAAACGCAGGTCTGGAAAGTTTTCACTGCTTATTAAAACCAAGGATCTATAGAACTATAAATATTTATTAGAAAACATCCAGAAAAACATGCACAGAGGATGGCTGGTATAACAGAAGACTGCTCAAATGACAGCTAACTATAGCCTACAACTATGTACAAGAAGAGTCCAGATTATGTGGATATTCCTCTATAAAAGCCTGTCAGAGAAGTGCACTCACCAGGTCTTCCAACCAAGACCAATTGTTCTAATAAACAGCTTTAACATCAC
>WWET01001101.1:171762-193690 GCA_011038615.1 Limnodynastes dumerilii | reverse complement strand
GCCGGCCCTATATTTTATTTAGGTGCTAGGAGGGGTATTCATTTGTGTGTTGTTGTAACGGGTGACAGGGCATGATGGCACTTGTGGTTCTCCAAGCGCTAGCATGCCCTGTCATCCTTGGGCATGCTGATGATTGTAGAACTACAAGCATCAGCATGCTCAAGAGCGCTAAAAATCCCGGGAAATTCCTGGTGATGTGAAAGGGTCAGACCCGGGAATTTCCTGGATTTTTGGTGGACTTATAACGCGGTTTTGTGAAACACACGGCACTGCTCCCAGAAAAGACCCGGGTACAAAATACCGGGTTTTTCTGGGAGGGTGATGTGAAAGCGGTATAAGGCAGCAATGGGCCAAATCCACTTTCAAGACTGCTTATGTTCAGACCTGCTCATAACCCATTATGACCCATAAAGACATAAGAAAAGACATGTCTGACATAAGTACTGGGCCGAGTTGCTAAGGTTGCAAGTGGTCATTTCCTCTTTGTCTGTTTTCTGTTCAGACGATCTTACTCTCACTGTAACCCTCTGGACCTCTACACTCCTGGAAATTTCTGTGCGCTTGAGACGGAAAACTTAGGACAAAACCTGCTGTCAAAGTATGCTCGTATGTGCTTGTAGGAGTGCAAATCTCAGATGCATGGACATATTGATAGTGCGGCCCAGAGCTAGTGGATCCTATTGAATATTTTCTCAAGGAAATTCTAGATACATAAACCAGTGAAGTAGGACGATGCTGCCAACTACAGGTAAAAGGTTAAGATAATGGTAGTAGGTCAGTACTTTTTAGACATTTCAGAAACTGGTACAAATGTGGGGAAAAAGTCCATTAAAACCCAGATTGATCAAACAGCTTTTTCTTTTATAAGACACAGGCATGCGTATACTACGATCCACCTAAAATATAAGATAGCTAACCCCATTATATTGACCTGAGTAGGTTCCAAAGAGACAGATAAGGGTTTAACAGATGCCAGAAGAATGCTTCCTGTATGAATGTGTACGGTCATTTGTAAATTTGTTTAAAGGAGCAATTAAAGGAATATACTACTAAGACGCTCTGGCTACTAACTGTGTGTGAGCTCCAAGTACATTTATTCTGAAGTTTATAGATACCTACAAGGTTCTTACAGAGCTTTTATTCATTAGCTCTACCTCCGTTTGACATTCTGATCGTGAGTAAAAGTCCTTATTCAGTCCATGGATCACCATTCTCTATAATCATCTCCAATACCAGATTAATAATTGAATGAAATGTCCTCCTTTTTTTACATTCCTACAAGGATCCCTATATAATTGATATATGGAAGTATCAATGCTAATATCCTGGATGAAGATTTGAATTGTGTTTATATATGAGAGCGCTCTGATATAGTTGACTGTCTATTCAGCTGCATATTTATAGTTAGGGCTTTATATGCATAGTATACCTTCAAAGCTGTCAGAGCAGCATAGTGCATAGATCTGTAGCAGCGGCTATTGCAGGGAATAGTAGAGAGAGGGACCAGCCGAACCAGCGCTGTGTGAAGCGCGGTTTTGGCTGATCCCACTATGCTTCTCTGACAGCTTTGAAGGTATACTTCTAAGCTGTCAGAGCAGCTTTATATATAGCTCTGCAGCAGCACCATAAAGAGCCCTGCCTCCCCCTCCCCTCTTCTGGTAGGATTATCTGTCTCAGCAGAGGAGGTGTATGGTGCCGATAACACCTAGTGGGAAATCGTCCCGTTTATCCCCCTGCTGGGACCGATAATAATCCTAGTGTATGGTCAGCTTAAGTGCTTGAAATTAGTTGTCCTCCGATGGGCTTTACAGACTTTCTGCTGCTTCTGTTAGGCAACGATGCAGCAGTGCTGGAAAGCCTTTACAGCCCATCTGAGGGGAACACCGGAGGGATCCAAAGGAGGGTTATCTTTACCTACTACTCTTTCAGTTAATTCTATGTCAATTGTTTAGATCATAATAATTTTATATCATTACAATACAAACAAAATTATACAAAATATATAATAAAATCAATACTGAATGGAGTAAACATTTAAAAATATACATATTTGCAATAAAAACATATGTACAAATATTATCTTCAATATCTCATTTTCAATTCCAGTTTGGCTTTACCCAGCGGACAAATCTAAACGTGAATTTATAAAGGGAACAGCCTGTGACCTTTAAATATGCCACAACTGTCTCTTAATTTCAGAGCACTGCAATAAAGACAAAGCCTAAGGTAAAACTAATGCTAATGGACTCTCAAAGTGCATTAACAGAAAATCCCACTTAATGTTTGCCTGGAACGATTTACAAACTTCGCTAAGTTCAGTACAGAGATATCTTTACTTTTATATTTCAATTTAATATTATCTGATGAAGTGAAGGAGTTAACACAAGTGTACACTTTGCAATTGCTAAATGCTATTACATACGATAAACTAAACTGTGCCAAGTAGCATATAAGTCAATGGCTTCATTAGTTGAAATAGCGAGGTACCTCAAGGGTTGATTGTCACAGTAAAAGATATACACTGCTTAACAAACAGCCAATTAAAAGTTGTAAGTTGCTGTTCATTACACTCAGCCACTTTCTGCTCTTCCTTGTTTAACTTCAAGGATTAGTGGTAGCTACAATTTGTGCAGCGTGCACAGTGTAACAAATTTAAATTTACTCAGTGATGTGTGAAGTTGGAATAGACAGCAGATTGAAATCAATCCCTCCAATCATAGAATCATAAAAACTGATGGCAGATGGGCCAAGTGGTTCTTATCTGAATCATATTGTATGATTCCCCCTTTTTGTAAACATAAAGGGCCTGATTCAGAGATCCGTCGGCAATGGGATCGCAAAATTACGCATCTAAATGGCAGGTCGGAGCAGGTTACATCCCATTGAATAAACAGTCACTTCCCTTGCAAACAGCGGCCGGACCTAAAGTTAGACCTGCATTGACTTGCCCTATCTGGCCGCACTCACTTCCGACCTTATGTGCAATAGTTGCGTATATTTAGGGTCCTATGTTTGTAATCGCGCCCACTTTCCCTCATCTCAATGCCTCCCCCCACCCATTTCTATGCAAATCCTTTGGTTCCCTTTGGATCACAATTGTTTCCAACCAATTCACAAGTTCCAACCCTAACTTCAACGTACATGGCGTTGCACTATTACTACACATGCGCAGTTGATGCAAAATCGATCCGATCCTAAATATACGCACCTAACTATCTGAATCAGGCCCAAAGATTTCAAGACTTAAGGAATTCTTTGGTAAAATGTAAAACAAAAAAAAAAAGTTTAACACAAGTAAGTTTGTTCTTAATAGTTATTGGGCTGTATTCAGAGAACCGTTTTTGTGGGGAGTTTCCGTGCGTATCTTTAGGATCGGATGAACTGAGCATGCGTAGTAACTAAATTTCCGCTATCTACATTGATTTTATGCACGGAAGTACATCAGGCACGGACTTGTGAATCGCACATGGGAACATATGTACGGAGGGGTGTGGTTGTAATCCGTCCGGAGAGAGATACGTGAAAGTGGGTGAGGGGGGCATTTAAACGAGCATTTGAGGGCGCATTTAGTTAGATACGCATGTACGTAAGTATTATACACACGTAAAGTCCAATTAATAGATCAGAGTGCTCGCGGGACTCGTGAGTCTCCAGCAACCCTTCCATGTGAGGGGAGTGTCATGGGTGTTGCCTTGCAACGTCCGTGCGTATAATTGCGAATCTGACGGATCTCTGAATATGGCCCATTATTCCTAACAGACATAAAATCTACTTCTTCATTTAACCAATTTAAAGTTGTAATGATATCACATATAGTGCACCTGGGGATTCAAACACTATAAGTTGCAAAATGCAAAACACAACGAACTATGAATTCCACACAAACCACCGTGACCAAATGGCTTGAAGAATAAATCCCTGTCAATTGTATAAACCTATAACTTGTTTGTCTTTATACTCCCTACTTACAGCAGGTTTAAACCATTCAATTTTTCAATTATCTGTTATTTATTACAAGACTTTAACACTGAAGTGAGAATAAATAAAAAAAAAAACCAGCCTTTGTGCATTGTGCTATAATGGGTTCAGTAACTAAACATTCAATGGAAGCAATAAAATACAAACCCCATCTTTGCAGAGGCCTGGCTCAGACCATTAATCTAGCGGTATGACAGGGAAGACTGCTTGGATTTCAGAAACTACACTCAAAAGGAAATTAAAAAATGTGTGATAATTCTAGATGAAAAGCGTGTTGCACTGGAGTAATCCACTTTGAAACCAATGTATTTGTTAATATAGGAAGGCACAGTTACATCCTCTCATCCACTTAAAATAAATAAATACATGAACCCAGATACAGATTGAATCAACAAAGCCATAATAAGTAAATAAACAACCACCAATATCTTCTAAATCATAACAGAACAGAATCACTTCACTTAAGAGCAACTGTATAGGTATGGCCTTTGTATTGCATATGTACAGTCATTATTTATACTCTCCAGTTTACAGTTTACTGACAATCTAGTCATTAATCCACTAAAAGATAGCACAAATTCCATAAGTAATGGTCACACAACATTGATGTAGATACTCTAAGACAAAATGGGGTACAATGCAGTGGACACAGCCAACATGATTTGTTGTAATGTACACTCGCCAAATTTCTTAACACATACAAACCACGGCTCAGGACACGTTTGACAAAGCAGTGAAAAAGCATTATTGGAAGTTGTAAACTTGAATGCAAGTTTGATATGGGAAAAATACATACAGTGGGCTGGATCCAGAACTCTTTAAGACCGCATATACGCAATCTACGTATGGAAAAGGTACGCAGATTACGTACAATAGCTACTACGCATGCGCAGTAGCTACTGTTTATTGAATTACGTCCGTCTATGGAAGACGGACGTAGTTCTGGATCCGGCCCAGTATGTGTAAAGTGAGTCAAAAGTCAGCATGGTGGCTCAGTGAACTTGTGCCTCACAGTGCTGAGGTCATGAGTTTGATTCCTGGACTAGGTCTCATCTGTGTGGAGTTTGTATGGTCTCCCCATGTCTGCATGTAGCTCCAATAGGGGCCGGCATTGATGTGAACGCAAAATATTCTCTGTAAAGCGCTGCGGACAATTTGTGGCACTAGATAATAAGCGTTATTAACATCCATTGTTTGTTCACATATTTATTCTGGTGGGTAATGCTCCATAATTTCTCTTAATAACTTAGACTAGGCCTGTCCAACCTGTGGCCCAACAGGTGTTGTGAAACTACGACTCCCAGCATGATTTATCTGCATAGACATAGCCGATACCTAACAAAGCATGCTGGGAGTTGTAGTTTCACAATACCTGGTGGGCCACAGGTTGGACAGGCCTGCCTTAGACAAATGTGTGTAAGTTAGAGATGACCAGTTTGCCAGCAGTACAACAGTATGTTCTGTGTTATTGCGGAAGGTGTAAGTTTAACACTATGTTTTGATATAAAAGCAAAACTTTGGCAATTTTTTTGTGTTCCAATATCTTATAACAACTTTTGAACATATTGTATATTTTATATATCATCAATAGTCATAACTGTCAATTAAATGGTTTGCTTCTCATACAGCAGGGATTTAATATGATTATATTAAAAGCTGTACTTCAGCTGCTTCTAGTTTAAAGGTGTCCAGATTTGTTTAAAAATGTAAAGTATGACTATATAGACAGTTAATGCTACTGAAATAAGTAAAGCATAATTGACTTGTGCAAATACTTACTCAACATAATAGATTCCATACTGTGGGTCCTCGATCTTCTCCCAACCATACGGAAGTTCTAAAAGAATTGCAAAAGAGAGAGAGGTGCCTCAGTAACTGTAGTGCAACACTAAATACCATTTTTTAGGTTTACTATTCAGATGAATATTTTGTTTAACCTTCTGATAATCAGATGAATCCTTAATGCTCGCATCTAGACATTCAGCAACATAAAATACAGATGCAAATAAAGAAATCATTTTCTAGGTAACACCTAATTACATTTTGCTTAAGTGCATGACAACAGTTATACTATGAACATTACATTTTACTGAAGTGGATATGCCATGAGGCACAGTGATAACAATAACATGAATGGAAATATATGTTATGCATAACTGAGGGCAGAACAGTCTGTGATCTACAGTAACAGAACAAACAGCTTATTTGTTGTGGATAGCACAGCTAGCGAACAAGCGGATATCAGAGTGTTAGATAAACGGCTACTAATTATTAAATACAGATAGGCAGAAGGTGACATATAGCCTGCTGGCTGAGCACACTGAATTATCATGTTTTACAATGCTTTGAAGAGTCTTTTCTCAAAGCCTTGGGTCGTATTTACTTAAACGTACATGGTTTTCTAGCAGTTGGGTGTGAATGCTAATTCTACTCTAGACATTACAGAAGCTTTGCTTAGCATAAGGTTGTACAGTTGTAATGATATTTCAAAGGTATGTACATTTCCAAATATTTCTGGTTGTCTACTACATTGATTACTGTAGAGAAAAAACAAAAGCACTCACTTCACATAATGAAATTGATATTACATAACTATGCTCTTGCAACCTATGCCAATATCAGCATTGATAACTTCAGGGGCTGTGTGTGGGCTCGTGGTAAGAACAGCCTTTTCTCTAAAAACCCCTCCCCGCAGCCTGACCCTAAGACCCCCGAACCCAAAGACTCCCCTGCAGCACTCACCTGTCCGGTCCAGTGCGGCAGTAAGACGGGTCTGCAGCGGCGATTTCTGAATTCATAATCAATCCAAAGCGTTTTGAGGACGTTTATTTGCAGTTTCTAAAATTGGTCTTTCCCACTAACTACAGAGATTTGCCCGATCACCCGATAATTGGATGATTGCTCTAGTGTATGGCCAGATTTAACACATTATGGAAAATGGTATAAACACTGTGCCAGTTACCCTGTAGACCTTAAAATTGCCACTCACCTCCATCATCACAGTCTTCTGGAGCTTTTGCTTTTTTGCAAAGCCTGGGATCCAACCATGTTGTTGTTTTGGTGTTGTGGCTGATAAAAAGAACAGCAAAAACAAAATAAACACAAAAAAAATAGTTAATAATACCATTTAAATAAAAATCTCAATCGCTTTTCACAAGACAGAATTCACATATCTTAAGTTTTATCATTTATGTTAAGACATTACATTGATTGCATTGTCTTAATGATACACCTGCACTCTGTGGGAAAATAACAGATGCTACGCTGAAGGAAACCTTATTTGGTAGAGTTGAAAACTTGATTTATATTTTACAACACACTAACTTAAATTGCCACTATCTAAGAGAAAAGCTGATGTACAAGCAAACAAGCCATGAAAGCATATATGAACAATAAATCTTGAGTCAATGGCCTGTGCATGTGAATGCATTTGTAAAGAGCACAATATGCAAGATTCAACTGTACAAGTGTGTAATGTGTAGGGTGGGGATTTGAGGCAAAGACCGGAACATGTAGATCTGTGATGTGGGGTGCGTATGATAATCAGCCAAGTGATTAAACGCGTGCTAATAATTGTCTTACAATACAAATTTTAAGGTGTGGCTGCAGTAAATGGTCTGAAAAACCTAGGTACAGATCCTGAATGGAAACGTGCATTTGTGACACTTGTTATATGGGCACGGTATCTACAGCAGAGATTATTTTACAGAGCTCTTGAGAAAGGAACTCAGGAATCTGGCTAACGTTTATCTAAGCTCTGCAGCAGAGAACTGAGAAAGGCTATACAGAAATGAAGAATTATGACCATTACTAGGACTAAGATTAAGGAGTTCAAGAACATTTCTATCATACGAGATAATTATTTGTTTTAAATTGGCATAACGTAAACTTACTCAATAAAGTAGACTGCTTCGGTGTAGGCCATTTCCCAGTTCTTTGGAAGGGGTTCCAAGTTTTCACCTTGAGTTAAATAATTCCTGAAGTCCATAGAACTGTTTGTTTGATTGTAGCTAGGGACAGTTTTTCCCCACTCTGTAGACTCTTGTCTCTCTCTGTGCTCTGCAATATTCACATGCACAATACAAGCTTTTATCCAAAGAGCTCTCATTTTTTGTAGCTGGCAACCATTTTAAATTACACCCAAGGATGGTTTGTTGATACGGTTTATGAAAATGCTCATAACATGAGATACTATATAGGTGTACAAGCTCTAAATAGATAATAGATGTACACTCCCAAACATGGTGTATATATGTGTATATCTTTATAATGTAATATAATATATACAAATACTAAGTGCTAAGATTTTTTAGCATTAACACTTAAAGTATAGCCCATGACTATGCAGTTATCTTGCCAGACCATTGTTTACATACACAAAATACACATCGTCCTCCTTTCACCTACACTGAGAATATGTTACGATCTATTATTCTATTGGAGGTACACTTCTGATAAAATTAACATAAAAAAACTAATTGTGTTTCATTCTCCACTGAAGTGATTTGAAGTATAGGTTTGTGGCAAGTAAATGTTTTCAAAGCCTTACCTGTACTTCCACTACTGCCATTGACTGCCTCTCTCTCCTCGTCCTCTTCCTCTTCTGGGAGAGAGGAATCTGTACGCTGCATCTTACTAACAGATGTTGTTCTCTTCCTTGTAGTCTCCGTGTCAAAGTCGCCATCAAATAAGACTCCGTCCACCGGGTCAGGTTGGAAGGGACTTGGCTCAGCTGGAGGCTTAGGGGTGCCATAAAAATTACCTGTCGGCCAAATACAAGCTTTTCAGTGCATACAATATAAGACAAGCAAAACTACCAAATAAATTAATAACATAGGCACAAAATGTGTATTTAATTTGTTGGATAGAAGCGCAGCCATTTTTCTTGCTACTGTTTAGTTTTATTTGGGAGTCTGACCACTCCCCAAACATGGCCGCTGCAAGCTGTTCAAATGCAGGTAGTGTCTTAACAGAGACCTCCTGTGTACACATATAGCAAATGAATAGGGACTCACCTACAGGAGGTGCCTTGACGCTGGGCAGGTGAACTTAACCCAATATAGCTATATTGTGAACTAAACCTCCTTTTTATTTATGTGCTGATACATAGTGTTATTTAATGTATGTTTGGAACGCCGGACCTCTTTTGTTCCTTGTAGGCACAAAATGAACAGAAATAACATCCAGATTCTAAAACACAATACTTTAAAATGCTAAAAAGTAGTTCATGAAAATGCTATCCAATTGGGGATTTCAACAAAAGGAGAGGGGGCTACCTGCAACCTACATAATAATAATAATTCTAAAAATAGTAATAAAAACGACAATGAAAATAATACAAGGAAGACTTGGTTTGATCAAGCATTTGTAGCAGCTGTATTAAAAAAAACAAAAAAACAAAAAAAAAACCCCCAACAAACTAAGTAACAACTTGTTACTCAGGCAATAACTAAATCTAGACTTGGAGCATTACTAATGAAATCTTTCACAAGACAAAACGGATTTAATCCTGCTGCAATTTGTACAGAAAACCAAAAAGATGCAGCATGCTCTAATGCTCTCTCTACATGTTAAAGAAACAAACATGCCTGCAAGTGACTACAATAGGGGAAACTAAATTCCATCTCTAAATGTGTTTTTATATAGGTAATGAGCAGAACATTTGTCCATCCGCAATGAAAAAAGACTATTAAAAAAAAGAAAATCTTTGTAAGATATGTACCGCAAAATACTAATATCTGTAGAAATGTTATCTTCCTTCCATACTGCAATACACAAATACACACAGGCCTTTCCCAATATTGCAATAGGATGCATACAGTATTTCATATTTATCAGCAAGACAACAGAGGTTTATTACATGGAAAACAAGTGGAAAGCCGAGACAATAGTGACAGCAGAAGTGACACAAGCTAGAACACTTATTTGACCCTTCTGGGAGATTACACGAAGATTTGTGGACAGAGCAAGTGTAAGGAAGAAAAATATCTGCGCCATGTTAAGTTACCAGTAACCTTCCTTCTTATTGATCATTATAGCCCTATATTATGAAGGAACAAGTAGTGTACGTCACTCAAGCTATTCATGTGGTTATCTCCGGATTTACAACCAATGTGATATCAACTTAGATTAGATCATATGAGACTGGTTGAAATCATGAATTTAAAGCTGGGCACAGATAAAGCTTTCTCAGCCATGATGCTTATTTTACGATATGGTTGGGAAGCTAGATTGCAGCCCATTAGTAAATTATCAAAATGTTGTTTATTTACCATTTACCAGCTCCTGGCTTCCTGCAGAGATCAGACAATGCAACAGACATTGCCCATTCAATTCACAGGATGAGTTATACACTTTCTGTAGTATATTGAATGGGTGACATCAGCTCCATTGTCAGATAACTTCGAGAAGCCAGTAGCTGCTAACTGGTAAGTAAACAAAGTTTTAAAGATTTCTGAAGCGCCATTCAACTTTCCCCAGCAGGTAGGCTTGCTATGCATGCAATTTCCCACCATGTATAGCTGAATTAGCTGAAAGTGTTTAATTGGTTTTTGGTCCTCCCATAAAAACACACCAAATAATTACCCCAGCAAGCCACTATGCTATTACTAAAGACTCCACAAAAAAAAAAATCACTGGCAATCACATTGTTTAGGACCACAAACAAGCCTTAAAAAGTGTCAGGCAGCTTTTCGAATATGTGTAAATGTGTGTAACTAACATTACTGAATATTATACTATGATAAATAAGATATGTGCTGAGGTATACTGTATACATAATATATATCAAGTTAACACACACTTTAAAAGACTAAAATAATTTTTCATATATCATGAAGTTGAGATATCTCAATAATAGTATAGTCAGTGGCATCACAGGGGCGGTGGTTTAGGAAAGTGGAGATGTTGCCCATAGCAACCAATCAGATTCTAGCTCTCATTTTCCTATTACACACTAGAAAATGTCAGCTAGAATCTGGTTACTATGGGAAACAGTTAACCTTTTTAAAACATGCAACTTAGTAAATCTGGCCCAAGGTGTTAGTCTTGAAAGGGGGTGATGGAGCCACCACTCCGACACCCCCATTGGCAGAGAAGAGAGACAGTGCATGGCAGACTCAGCACATTAACAACATGCATGTCAGTGTCTGTGAACACATCCCCTCCACAGCAGCCCTTTCACAGGAGTGACACAGGTGTGCCTCCAAGAAGGAGAAAAGAGCAAGAAGAAATCACTTGAACAGCCAGCAGAGACCAGGTAAAATAAATAATAAATAAAAAAACACATAAAGGAGCAGCAAGTGGGGGCTACAATGATGGCTGGGGCATGCAAGTGGGGGCTACAATGATGGCAGGGGCATACAAACGGGGGCTACAATGATGGCCGGGACATACAAATGGGGCCACAATGATGGCCGGGACATACAAATGGGGGGTGTAATGATGGCTGGGACATACAAGAGGCTGCAATGATGGCTTAGACATACAAATGGGGGCTGCAATGATTGCCGGGACATACAAGAGGGCTGCAATGAAAGCCGGAACATACAAGGGGGTTGCAATGATGGTTGGGTCTTACAAGAGGGGCTGCAATGATGACTGGGGGGAGACTTTTTTACTTTAACCATTTTATACTATGTTTAAACTATATTTTAAACTACCATTAATTTGAATAATTAGAATGATCATTTATGAGTGACAGTTCCAATAACACTATTAAGTTGTTGTTTATAAGGAAGTCCATGGGGGGGGGGGGGCACCATGATTTATGCCTTAACCATTTGTATAACTCCTTTTTACATAATTTACTGATCTGTTATATTAGAAAATATTGCATAGGGGGCAAAGTGTACATGAAGAAACAATGGAGGTAACCCAGGAAATGTCTTTGTTAACAATGGAAAGATCTGAGCACACAGAAAATTCTCAATACAGAACTGGATCCTATGACGGCATGGCAGGACGGGGTGGGTTGCACAGATGTATTCCACTACATGGGGAAGGTGAGTTTGGGAGGGGGGGGGGGGATTTCAGTTGTACAATGAGGGAAAATACAAACACAGATTATAATTCATGTTTTCAATACATATTTTCATTGACATTTACAGTGGTCCTAGGGATCAGACCTTCAGTGTGCAGTTTACCTGAATCAATTTAAAATGATCGGTATACAGTACTTACATAGATTGAAATATTGACAAGCTATGTCTGCTGATTACTTATTGTAATTTATCTCTTTCTACCCAATTCAATTGGGATTTCCTGGTGAGATGGATGATACTAGGATAACAGCTATCTTTAAAAGACTGCATTTCAGATGATCAAAAAGCTGCACTGCAATCCCTTGACCCAACAAACCCAATAAAGGTATGACAGATAACAGGGCTACTGCGTTAAACAGGATACAAGAGACCTCTCTGAAGCATTGAACACTGAAGCGTAGCCTCTTCACTGCTACACCTACTTTTGTAACTGGCAGAGAATGCAACATGAAAAGCTACGGTGATTATTGTGCAGCAACCTTCTAACTCGATACATCTTATACAATGTGCTCTAATGAGGACACCCTTTCAGTCTCTGTCAGAGAAAGTAACTGCAGTACAAGCCAAGCTGTATCAAGCAGGATTGCTGAATCTGAACAAAGTAATTAAAAGTTTCCCTACGTGGTGATAAAACTTTAAGGCATTCTGAAATTGCATGTGCTTTTATAAGAACACTGAACCATTCCTCTGGCTGAGGCAGCAAACTAAATCTCTTCTTTTTCTACACAGTAAACGTAAATCCAACAGGCAACGTTAGTGTAATGTTCAACAATAAATGTTACAGCATCCATGCCGTAATTATTAGATGCACGCTATAAATTATTAGATGCATGAAGCAATAACACATACTATAAAGGACATAAAATTGAAATGTTTGTAAATTAGGATGTTGCCTGTTTTAGGTAGTGGTCACTGAGATATTGTCTGCATCTCTTTGTATTAGGGGGTGGTCACAAAAAAAGATTTGAGCATCGGTAAATGATCACTAGGATGCTCTCTGTATTGGATAGCGGTCACCATAGCACATTCCGTATTTGTGAGTGGTTATCCTGAAGCTTTATGCACTGGTGAGTGGTCACTATGAAGCTATATGTATTGGCGGGTGGTCACTAGCATGCTGTCTGTATTGGATGGTGGTCAATAGGAAGATTTAAGCGTTACGGAGAGGCCACTATAAAGTATATGTATTGGTGAGTGGTCGCTATGAAGCTGTATGTATCGTTGGGTGATCACTAGCATTCTGTCTGTATTGGATGGTGGTTAATAGAAGAATTTATGAGTTATTGAGTGACCACTATACAGCTTTGTGTATCAGTGAGTGGTCACAAAGCTGTATATATTGGGAGTGATTACTAGGATGCTTTATGTATTGTAAATGCCAATAAAATGGACTGTGTTGGATGGTGGTCAAAAGGTTGCTATCTGTATTGTAAAGATATCACTATAAATCTCTGTATGCCACAGGGACCACTGGAGCACTGGTAAACACTAGTCAGTAAATGTTTTATCTGAATAAAGTTGTTAAAGTTCTTATTAAAGTTCTCTATTCTGTTGTATTGGTAGGACATCAGATATAATGCTGTGCTAATGGTGTTATTATCTTTGGTTGTTACCACCTATAGTTGTTGTTCCCATACACATGTTGCCAGTTAGAGAATTCTTCCAGGGCCACATTAATTTCTCAATGCCCTTGAACAGCACAATACAATACAATACAATACAATACAAGCCATTATAAATTTTCAAGCATGAAGGCGGCTTCAACAGGTCTGTGAAAAGTTGTGTTTTTTTTTTTTTTTTTATGGGAATTACCATAACAGAATATTATGGACACTTTAACAATGTACATATAATAGCCAAATGTAAAGTGTAACATTCTTGCATAGTGTGTATAATAATTAAGCCGTTAAATTGCTGTGACTACAGCTTATGATCCCTAGAGTATGTGCTGTACACAATGCAAAAATTCATAATGCATAAATGTACTAATAGCAAGAAAAAAAGCATATTTAAAGCATTACTTTAGAACTTGCAACACTATTAATTTCATGATTGTCTCCTTTCTGCTAGGGACCTGAATGTGTAATTGTCATCAAAATCAAAACTCTGAAATAGCACTTCTAAAAGTTTTAAGATTACACAGACTCCAACAGTTGCCGTATCGCTCTTGTATTTCTATTGCCGTTTCAGAAATATCTGTGACATGCCACTTGTGTAAATTTCACCTCTTCAACAGATCTCTCTAATCCTTACATACAAATCTATCCTTTGTGCTAGACAGTTATACGATTGCCAAACTAATCCATCACACCTCTGACCTTGTCTAACTTCCCATAAGATCTCTTTTTAAAAATCCAGGCACAATTAAACCTTAGTAGAAAAACCTGTTGTCCAGTTTAATTTCCCTCTTTTGTGCTCAGTCTGTTTTGTCTGTTACTAAACCCTAAACACACTATACAATTTTTAACAATAACAAATCCAATTCCTATTAATGTCCCCCATCCCCCCCCCCCTGATTCATTCTTTAGTCCCTGTCTCTGGCTCACTCTTAATGAACTATAGCTGATTACTTCATGGGTAAAGTGGATATGCCATAATTAAATCCTGCCCTCCATACATTGTTTGGGCTACTTCTAAATCATATACAATTAGTTTGGAGTTCCTACTTTAGATACAGAAGAATGGCAGTAACTCTAAGGCAATACTTGCCCTTATCATAATCTAGTTCTTTTTTTGTTGTGGCAGTTACATGTATAATTAAAGTTCATGGATTTCATTATTTATTATTGCCATTGTGGTTCTTATATAGCTCCATCCTATTATGTTTATGGAACTACACTAAGGTATATAATAATCCTTTGCTGAACAGGTGTTATTCTGAATGCGATACCAGAATTTCCATTCAAATTCCACTTAAACTGCAGGCAACACTGGCAATAGTTTTCAAACACAGCAGCTTTCAAAAGGAAATGTATTACATTAACAGATGTTATGAGGTGACATACCAGTCACAAATGTATATGGCCTGTTCTTGATCTAGTTAAATAAATAATCATGCTTTGAGCGGTTACATTTGTCTTCCTTCATAAAGTTGGGTACACACGACATCTATTTCACCCAATTATCAAGCAGATCACACAATAGGTGAGTGTTGGAAACAATGGACCTGATTCACACTTATGAATCTGCAACTTTTTAGGTGCGTAATTTTAAGAAGAGATAAACAGTATATGCGTAGTAACTTTATGTACGCAATCTACTTTGGATTTAAGAACGGGACGGCTCTGAATCACCATTACGAATCTAGTTCATTTAGGTTTGTAGGGACTTAAGAATGAAGGGGTATGCCAGGACAAATTAAGAACAAAGATAAGCAGAGTGGGTGGAGGGGGACATTTCAAGGGGAATTCTGGGCGCAGTTACACAACAACATTCCTAATTAGCGATCAAACAACTACAAACCTAAATCCCTATGTTATTTGTAAGTCATGCTTGTCCCAAGGTGTAACCTTCCTCTCTTAATTACAAGCTCCTTCTTAAGTCTGCATCCAGCCCATTGTTTGTAATATACATATATATCGTGTGTACCCAGCTTAAGTCTTCAGTGCCTTGCTTTTTATCCTTTTCTTGATGCACTACATTAATGCTGATATTTCTTAGACTAGCAGTAATTAAGATAACAAAACCATAATATGGTGGACTTTGCTGGTCTTAAGAACGCAGCTTGATGCTGCCAGTAGCCATGTTGTGAGGGACAAACCAAAAACAGTCATTGCAATTGATGTCTTATCCCTTTACCATAAAGAAATACATAATCCGCACATGTCCACACATACCATCGTATGTCCCACTTTCCAGCAGCACCCCACTGTCTTCCAATACTTTAAATTGCTCCACAGTGATAAAATTATAATCAACACCTGGGACTTCTCCATCTCGTGGTGACCGGGTTGTACCTAAAGTGAAAGAAACACGGTGTTAATACATAGTGTGGAGGTCCACATTTTAAATAGCAGGAAGATTAAACCAGATAACATGATGATGATACAGGCCAAGATTAGCATTTAAATATATGAAATTAAAAAACAAATTCAAGAAAAGCTCATTTAACGGAGCTGTGAAACTAGGGCAATGAATTATGTAGGAAGATGGAATGCAGGTTTTGTGAAGTCCTGGAGACATGGCAAAGACTGAAGGGGAACAATGCACTTGTTTGAAGATCTTGGCTTCTCTGCATGCCTTTGGGTTGCACACAGTTGCTGTAGAGCAATTAATGGGCATATATTTACGCCAAACGTTGTATGCAGATTCAGATATTTCACAGTTGCAAACAAAACTCCCTAACGTTAGTGTCTTGTTCTGTACGTAATTAATGAACTACAATAACTAAATAATAAAAACACAACACAGAATAAGCTCAACATTTTTTGGACAGCTTTAATGAATAACAAAAATTAAACATCAATTTGAGGAAACAGGCTGGGGAAGGGAACTAGAGTTACCCCATATCCCATTCCATATCCAGTCTGTACTTTTTTAGCCCTGCTCATTATCCAGGGAAATTGTGTGTGATACTGGGTACCTGTGCAATATGGAGTTGAAAAAAATTCAAACAACACAGCTGCCTGCCCTTACTGAGAACTATAAACTATAAAAGAAAAAACATTGGGTGGGAGGGTGGTCAATATTTTTAGGTTGAGGAGTTCCCAGGAGATTCAATAAACCAGAGTCCAGGGGAAAGAAGGAGACTGCCTCAGAACTCCTCTTATATACATTCCAATGGCCCTAGAAAAACATTATTATAAATCCTTTGAATCCCATAGGCTGCCACAACACCACCATATTCCAGGAGCCAATCCATAACAAATGGGGTTTAGTATCCCTCAGGTCTAGGTTAACTCCTTGGTTATAATTAGCGCTATATTCCAATTGCCTCTGAGTCAAGTTGTATGAGATAACCTGTATCATTGTACATTGATATACTACACCACCTTTATTGTCATATGAACAGACTATATAATCTATACAGACACCGCTGACCCTCCCTCTGTCCTGCCAGACCAAGGACTGGCAACTTAAATAAGCTTCTTAAGCCTTTTTTTTTTTAAATTTATTCGTGTACATTAATGCCAGAGCATAGTAACGTTATTGCACTGCTATGCTGGCAAATAAAATAATAACTTTTTTTTTTGCATGCTATTGCTATTTAAATATCACGGAACTCCTTGTTGCACTAGTACAGGCGATTGTTAAAAACATTTACTTCTAAGGGCTCTAGGATTGCTGTTATTATTAGACAGAAGGGATCCACAGTGTCACAAGAAGGGCATAGAGCTTAACTTTTAGGCTAAATTTTACATTCAAATGCAATACAAACAAAAAGCTAAACAGCAGTAACAAGGTGCAAGACAGCTAAAACATCACACAACTGGACAACTAGCAGGCAAAAGGCATCACACAGTTGAGTTTGAACCCAAAAATATCGGAACAGGCAAAATCATTGTTACATGATAAAGAAAGCAAGGAGATGTGAGAGCACTGGTCATATGGCTGCCGCACTTAGAGGCAGAGATCTGAAGCCATGTGTGCAAGAGACGACCAACCCCACCTTAAAACTTCTGCACCATCCAGACGTAAATGGTACAGTGCAGAAGCCTGAATGGCTCTTACTCTTACCTCCCCCTTCCATCCTGCATAAATGCTGTACAACAATTCTCATAGTGTTACTTATTTAGCTTCTCCCCCTCTTCATTTCATGCCATTTGGGGAACTTTAAATGATCTGGTCAAATTATTATTATTATTTATTTATAAGGCACAACAAGTGGTGTCCACAGTGCTATACAAAATACAACAGCAAAATACAGTACAGACATACAGGGTAGGGGATGGATAGCATAGTACATAATAAAATACGATTCAATATAAATATAAAAATATCACAAAATACAATAAAGTGAAGCAAGCACAGAACACAAGACAAAATGCGAGGTGTCAAGCTTGGTAGATCAGGGAGGAGGGGAGGAGATGACAGAGCGCAGAGAGGTTGACAGGGAGCGACCAGGTGGAGATGGGGTAAAAGGGTAGCAAAGGGGAACAAGAGGGTTCTAAGTGAGGGGAGAAGTGGTGGAAGAGGGAACAACACTAGGATGAAGGGCCCTGCTCACAGGAGCTAACACTAAGTGAGAGGGATGAACTTACAGAAGACATGAGGAAGAGGAAGTAAGGGGACTGCTGGTGTGAGCAGAGGAGAGGGGAAAAAGGAGGAATTGATGTAGGATGCAGTGAGGATGTTAAGTGGAGGAGGGGCAGGCTAGCCTGAACAGGTGCATTTTGAATGAGCACTTAAAGACCTGCAATGTGGAAAAGAGCCTGACTGAAAAAGGGAGGTGATTCAAGTGCAGCACGGGGTTGGGTCATATCTCTTCCCCTACTCATCTATGCATAAAGCAACCGTTAATTGTAATTGCCTTGCAACATTCTGTAATGCCAATGCTAATATTTTAACCCTAGACAGAATGTTCTGGGTGCAGACATAACTCTTCTGCTAAAAAAAAAAAAAAGAATAAAAAGACAAATTCTAAACTGATCAACTACAAATGTTATTTAATAGCAGTTATCAAATAGGTGGTGACCATGTACATGAAAACTACCATCACAGAATAAATGACTTCACAAAAGTAACACGTGTCTTACAGCAATAATGTGCTCTCATTAATACTTATAGCAGGTTCCATTTCACACGCAAGCAACATATTAACAGTGCAGACAACAACTGACAGAAGGGTGAATTCAGGACACCTGCAGACAGAGGCAGACTGCATGCAAACATGAATCTTTTCTATCAACTCCAACTAGCACTAACATTCAGGACTTCAAATCAGACCATTCTCCTGTAATGTTTAATGTCACTATCAGATACTCATAACAAAATTACATTAATAATGCTTGTACAATTGATAAAACTTCAAATGATTATAAATGATACAGTGTGTAATTAATACAGAGACCTGCTTATGGCTCTTTATTTGCTTTCAGCACCTATAACTTATATCTAAGAAATATAAAATAATTTATTCCCTTGTGGAATCATAGTTTTATAATTATTTGTTGTAGTGCAATGACATAAAGGTGGGCCTCACCTGTCATTTGGAAAAGTAGGTAATGTAATACTGTATGTTATGTTGCTGCTTGTTTACTCCCCCTACTGGCAGTAAGGCTAAATGTATTGCAGCAGTGGAAAATGTGATTGTACTGTAAATTTACTATCCAAACTGCAGCATTTTACAATGTGCAATGTGGTAAAGGCACACAACACATATAACACAGTATATTAAAAATGGCATTGATCAATCTACTCTTTATACAGCTGTAAGATGGTAAAAGGAATAGATGAAGTATGGTTTTACAAGGTAAATCGCTTCATAAACTGATAGACGGACCCAAAAACTGCTCCCCCACCGCCACTTTGGTCAAGCTGGAAGTTATCATTTACATATAAAAGTGCAGTGGATGGTGAGGCTAATTCTGTGATTGTACAACTGTTTATATACAATGCATCCAATAATCATAATACAGCATTGCTGCAATGCAGCTGCATTATACACATCCAGTAACAGCTCAAATCTATCTGTGACAGGTTTTCAGAGCAGTGACCCTATGCTAGAATATACTTTGTGGTATTAACCATAGGATTTCACCAATTAGCCTCCCTCTGGATTTATTTGGAAAAATAATGGCCAGGACTGTGACAAAAAGGAATAAAGGGATTTCATGGGTGCCTAAAAGAGATTTCAATAAGCAGAGACAGACAGCAGATGTGATGGCCCTAGACTGATTAAGGTTCAATGGAATACTGGATTTAGTTCTACAGTGTCCTAACTTATACTGTTTTCTATAAGAAACAGATTAATTTTTATGCAATCACTATGTGCTATTATGGACTATGCAATCCTTTTGATCTTTATAGGTCTGTAAAAATAGTAAGATAACGATATAAAACTCAGCAGTATATATAAAAAAAAATGCTTATTATTTAATGTATAGTATCAAAAAGATCCTAAAACATAAAATATGAACATGCATGGGGAGATCATTATTATAGTATTATAACAGAAATACACTAATACACAAAATCTCAGGGGGTAAAATTAAACGCGTCTATATGGATTAGAACTTCTGCCATTCAACAAAATGATCCCTACAGGACATAAACTGCTAACAAATTCGCTGCGGTCATGCAACAGACATTTTTCACACAAGCTAAAAGTGAATATATTAACAGTGCAAGATTTATATGCTGCCAGCGTCCAAAAATGAAATAAAAAAAAGGACGGGGGGAGGGGAGTGACTTCTACATGATAAAATGCCTTGGGGATCAATAGCAAAATGAAGCACATTTTTAATGTTAAAATTTTGATAATAATAGTGTCTTGTGATTGTAAAGTATTCAGAAAGTTTACACAACAACCATACAAAATAGAGGACAATAAATTCACAGACAGAAAAAAGATTATTTTATTTTTAACAGACCGGGTATTTTAGACACCAACTCATATATTTGTTGAAGGACAGTTGTGCTTTTGCAGTCTACTACTAAGTTACCACCAATTGCATATTCTTTGTAACTGGCATTCAATATCTTGAATTACCTATTTAAACCTGATAGTTTAACTTTTTTTTTTTTTAAATCAAACACATTGACATCAGAGTTTTAATTCCAGTATATGTGGCACTCCAGTCTTATCTCTTTAACCTTGGCAGAATAGGTTTCAGGTCATTGTGCACTTATGGTTTATGCTTAATTTTACGAGCTACAACGTGCAATGTTACATAAAGGAAGGCAAACCCATTATACTAATGGAAATGAGGGCCTCAAAAAGCATCCTGAAATGTGTCACTGTTTGAAAAATCTGATCATGTACCAACTCTATGTGAGAAAATCAGCTTAAGCACTGTTGAAAGAGAACATTAGAGGTAATCAGGAAATGTCATTCACACTTGTACTGATTTCTAGATTATGTTATCAGCTATGGGCTTGATACTGGTTCTTTTATTTTAAATATTTTTTTTTTTTAAAGGCGCATGGCAGAATATTGTCAATCTAGCAGATCATAATCAAGCAGAAATGATTATGCAAAAGGAGGCTCTGTAAAATGCAAAATAGAGACGCTACATTTAATGCAATGGGATATCAGAATATCGTAGTTTCACAAAAAGCATGTTTCTGTCTGAATTACTAAGCAATTGCTAATGCAAATGTGAGGTTTTCATGTGGGGCTGATGGTATAATAAGCGCAGCACATTGACTGCTATCCAAATGTCTCCCAATAATTAGCTTTTATTAGGTGAGACTGGCTTATGTCGCCCCTCTGCACTGGAACAACCTACCACAACCAATCAGGCAATCACACACCCTCCAAAAGCTCCCTTAAAACCCACATCTTCAGGCTAGCCTACCCTTCCCTCCACCTAAGCTTTCCTGCCCTCCCCATGTCTCCTGTTTACTCACCCCCTCCCACTTAACATGGTTACTCTTATAAGCAGGGCTTCCTCCCGACTGTCATCACCTCTACCCTGTCCTCATTAATCCCCACCTTCTCTCTTTACTGTTTCTATCTATTTCATCTGCTCCTATGCACATACCCTGTATCTTTATTCTCCATACATTTTTGTACTGTATTTTATTATTGCATTGTATTTGTATTGTATTCCTTATTTATTTAAACTTATACCTTTTTCGTTAATTGTGTTGTGTATGTAACTATTGCCTTTGTATGGAGTCTTAGAAATAAATGATGATGATGATGATGATGATAATAAAAATAATAATAATAGCCCTGTATTACCTGCGGTCACATGACTGCAGTCCAGAGAGGGAGGGCCAGACACTGAGCTCTGTGGAGGAGG
>WWET01001101.1:160372-171568 GCA_011038615.1 Limnodynastes dumerilii | reverse complement strand
GGCACTGCACTGGCATTTGGGGGCAGATGAAGGATGGCAATAAGAGTGCAGATGGAGTCTGGACCTGGCAATAGGGGACAGACATGGAGGCTGGACATATAAACAGGGGCAGACATAAGGAGGCTGAACATATAATAGGGGGCAGACATGGAGGCTGAACATCATAATAAGGGGTAGACATGGATACTGGACATAATAATAAGGGGCAAACATGGAGGCCAGACAAATAATAAAGGGGCAGACATATGGAGGCTGAACATAATAATAAGGGCCAGATATGAAGGTTGGACAAATAATAAGGGGCAGACATATGGAGGCTGAACATAATAATAAGGGGCAGATATGAAGGCTGGACAAATAATAAGGGGCAGACATATGGATGGCTAAATTTTTAAAAGAGGTATGCACTAGACCCGCTATCTGGGCATGCCAGACACACCCACTTTCCCCAGACACACCCAATAAGTGGTACAAGACACACACCCTCTACCAGGCCACGAAAATGTGTCCCTCTTTACAATTCTCAAATGTTGGGAGGTATGGAATTGCGCTGCTGGGTGTTCCTGAACCAGCAGATTCAGCGGACGTGGTTACCCCTTAATGCCAATCTGGTTGCCATGTCCCATTTTCTAGTAGTCATGGCAACCGCTGTCACCATTTCAGGATGGATGTGCAGGCAGTGAAGGAGGATATTTATGAGGTAAAGGTTGCAGGAATAATAAACAAAACATAACATGGGATTGTAATTAGTAAGTGGCCTATGGCATATCCAGGACTGCATGGAATTATTAGCAGTAGTTTAGGATTCAATCAGGCCAATAATAGTGATATAAACTAGCTTTTAATTAAGGTAGTAAACCTACCAACAACAAAAATAATGCCATCTTTTTCAGTATGCTTGTGTTCATTTAAAGATGGGGTAAAATATTTAAAGGTGCCAAAATGATAATAACTGGCTGTATTTTACTTGGAACAGAGGAATTAAAACGTTGGCAAGTATGCTTTAGGAGAGAATACAGTGGTATACATAGATTACAAATATAATGTATTATTCTCCGTTAATGTCACACATTTCTGAAAGCCAGTGCAGAAGAAAAACCTAATCAGCTTTGGAAACAATATCCTGGATATAAACCTTTTCTCCTCCAGCAATGTATAATATTTAGGCATGGTGTAAAATGGACAGATGAACTGCTGGACCTTCATACTGCTTAGCACAATGTTCTAATCAACACTGGGGGCAGAGCAGAACCCTCTGCATGCAATAAATATTCTATGGTTAAGGGAGCAAAAAGTTCTATTTTCAGAGGGTGATTATATAATAATTTTTCATTTTCTAATTAGAGTGTGGAGATGCGAAAAGCAATTCTGTTATTTTTCAGCTCAGAAATGCAACTGCTTAATTTGTTCTGCACATTTAACAGAATGATTCTTCTCAATCCAAAGGAAACTTATAATATCAACTGCTACAGTGACAAAACCAGGATTTGTATAGTTAGGTTTCCACACCATGCTTTGCCAGTGTGAATGGCCAACAGGTAATTGGTGAAGCCATCATTATAGACTGTGCTGGGCTACGGATCAGCCCATATGCATCCATTTCAAAAGAACATGGGTGATATAAAGTGCATTACTGTTAGATGTTGATGAGGACAGCAGCATGAGGCAAGGTATTCTCCTGAATGACCCGGATACACTATAAAGCTGATCACCATACACATAATCATCGCATCCAGTCCTGAGATATTTCCATTGTTATTTTTTCTAGCAAATATCGTTACGACACTGAAATGTTTCATGTATAATGCATTCTGGTTCAAAAATTGAAAATACTTACAGGGTATAGTTCTCAAATACAGGTTATCTCTGATCACTTGCTGTAGCTTATGGTCTATGGATCCCTTCTGGAACTGCAGGCTCAGATAGTGACGCAGGTCTTTGTTGATAACTTTACCTACAATTACAAGGAAACATTGATCAGTCAAATGTCTGCAGCTTGTTTTAAAAGGTTAAGGATTCCAAAGCTTATATAAAAAAAACAAAAAAATGCCATTGTTACAGAAGAGACCTAATAGTATTTCACTATTCTGGACAAATTCATAACAAAACTAACAGAAGGTAAAAATGCTTAATGTTCAAATGTTAATATGACCAGTGTGTGGCAGTGTTTGTATAGGTGACTATAATAACAAGGCCTTAAACTGTATCAATAAATGCATCTAAAACAATAATCACAATGCAACATAACTTAAGTACTTTTACTTGCCCTACACAAAAAGTAAATAGTAGCCACATGAAATAGTCATTTCTTTCAATATCAATCATAGCTATGTCCCAAGAAAAGGAGAGACTCGTTCTGTACAGAACCTTCCTGTAATCAGAACTACAAACATCACAGGACAGATAAAAATAATAAAAACACACAGACTTTCCGATGTTCCTGTTTATAACTTTGCCAGATCACAGTAGAAACAAATTCCATTTAATATACTGCCCTAATTCCAGATACACTTTCCTACATCTAACATATTTGGTTCCGGTCACAGCCAATGAAAAATCAATAAGTTCAAAATTACGTAGTTTGTGAATACGTTAAGACAAGGTGATCGTAACAACACGGGTACTATGGACCGTATTCACATCTAAGAAAGCAGAAGCTTCTTAGGTGAGTATTTTTTATTAAACGACCTACTACGCAATCTACGTACCAGTTAGGAATGTAGATTGCTACGGAGAGGTTTAAGTAGAAAGAGGCAGCGTAATGGCGCCTTGGGGATTGATTAGTTAGAAGTGGGAGGGATTAAGATTACCCGGAGAGGGTGGGGGAGGCAATGTTCATGCGGAGTTTCTTTCTTAATAAGGAAACTCTGCATGGTTAGATAATGTAGCCCTACGGCACTCTCTGTCCGCACCTAACTCACTCTTAAATGTGAATACAGTCCTATAAGAGGAAAGTATTAAGTGTTAAGTAGACAAATCTTCTGAAAGACATCTGAGATGTTCATACACTACACAATTATAAACTAAGTACAGAAAGCTGCAGTCTCATGGTAAGGCAGAAGGGGGGGTTTCAGATTTGCATATTTCCCATAATTCCATAAACATCTTTGACTACGTTCCACGTGGAATAAAGAACATTATACTGCAGTATAATCTAGTCTAAACTAATGCTATTGAATATTAGGTTTCCTGTGCAAAGCATTTTGCCAGACGTCAGTAAAGTACCAGTAGGTCTTAAAAAGAAACTCATGCATACACAGGTATAACGTACAGAAAAAGAGATGGCCCTTATTAGAACGAATGTGGCCCCAGTCCTGTGAGACAGAAATGCTAACCAGCCGACTGACCATAAGACAAAAGAACAAGACAATCAGCTGCTCTGTGTGATAAAATTGGGGCAAACAATATAGTTAGAAAAGCAGGCAATCTCTAGACAAGCACGAAGCAGCAAGGCTGTAGGTTACTTGCTGATTTTTATTTTAGGCTAATTTAGTCATTTCCATGCTCCCCTTATATGTGTCATTGCCCTGGTTCTCTTTAGAGATTAAATGTAAGAGCTTCCTATTGTGTAAAAAGCCTCAAAAGCTTTGCAGTGAATACATCTCAGCCCAAGCATTGTATTTGGACCTATTTCTGGAACACAGGCCTCCCAATGGGCTCCACTTGTCAGATCACGTTAAACAAGTGATCGTTTGACAAACATTCTGATAGCTGAATTATTGCTGTGTCTTTTGATTGTGGTCATGAATCAAAGTCAGAAAAGAATATTAAGAAACCTATTTTCCTCTAGAAGAACTTGACATAAAACAGATAATGTGCAGAGTTTGCAAATGTGACACATCTAGGTAAAAATATATCACCGCACAAGATTCTTCCTATAGAAACTATAGGATTGTGAAGAAACAAAATTAAATACATGTTTTAATGCCAACTTTTTATTAGTATTAAATGGTGATCTATTAGTATTAGAGCACCCTTAAAAAATATTATGCTGAATCTAAATGCACTTTGAAAAGTATAGGAATAGTAATATTTGTCTTGGGGAGATTTAATGAAACAAGTTACCATGAGATAGATAGATATTTTTAAGAATGTTCCAAACAGTTGATTTGGCCACACCTAATGTTTTTGCTATCTCTCTGATGGGTTTGTTTTGAATTTTCAGCCTAATGATGGCTTGCTTCACTGATAGTGACAGCAACAGATTGCAAATGCAAATGTCACACCTAGATTCAACTGATGATGAAATAATGAGGGAATAGCCCACACCTGTCCACGAAATAGCTTTTGAGTCGATTGTCCCATTACTTTTGGTCCCTTAAAAAGTGGGAGGCACATATAGAAACCGTTGTAATTCCTACACTGTTCACCTGATTTGGATGTAACTACCCTCAAATTAAAGCTGAAAGTCTGCAGTTAAAGCACATCTTGTTAGAAACATAGAAAGTGACAGCAGATAAGAGCCACGTGGCCCATCTAGTCTGCCCATTTGTTTATTGAAAACTATACTGACCCTAGACCCTATTTACCCTCAATTTGGTTTACAATTTAGGATACCCTTATATTTATCCCAAGCATGTTTAAATTGTCCTACTGTATTGGCCTCAACCACCTCAGATGGGAGAATATTCCACTTATCTATCACCCTTTCAGTGAAGTAATTTTTCCGCACATTTCCTTTGAATCTACCACCCTCCAGTTTATATTCATGCCCTCGTGTTCTATTACACCTTTTCTTTTGAAAAATGGTACCCTCCTCTAGCTGGTCACAACCCTTGATATATTTGAAAGCTGCTATCATGTCCCCCCTTCTCCCTTCTCTGCTCCAAGCTATACATGTTCAGTTCCTCTAGCCTTTCTTGGTATGATTTGTTACAAAGGCCATGGACCATTTTAGTTGCTCTTCTTTGCACAGTCTCTAATGTATTTATGTCTTTCTGGAGATATGGCCTCCAGAACTGAACACAGTATTCTAGGTGAGGTCATACCAAGGATTTATAAAGGGGCATCACTACTTCTCTCTTTCTGCTACTAATTCCTCTCCCTATGCTTGTTTGTTTCATTTGAAATCCATTGTGGTGGTGTATAGAGCCCAAAATATGATAATTGTGTCGATGTCCCAATATTTATGCACCTGACTGTATATACATACATACACTTTTTTTTGCAATGACTGAGGTTTTTTTTCAACATATTTAATTTAGCCTTCAAGATATTTGATAAAATATGCCCTCTGTCATCACATATATACTGTACATGTCTCTAAAAGGATCAAATCCAGATCAAAACTGTCCCATTCCATCAGAGACACAGCTTTACATGAAGACTATTTTTACAGTTTTACATGTATTTAGTCTTTAAATTTAAGTTTACATGAAAATATAAGAAAGAATAGGAGATTAGGAATATTAAGATTATTTTAAATGCTCAGCCTATGAATGGTAACATTAAAAACATCCAGTGATAAATCCAATTTGCCTATTTGCTTACAATTTTAGCTTCAGTTACTCCTGCACAATATGCAAAGTCAGGAAATCAGTGACAAGTGTCACTGCTGTTCAGTTAATGACTCACATCGACGAATACAGATATTATAAACAGCGGTTTTTATAGTATAGCCCATCTAGAAGACCATTGTGTTACTATCAAGTCTGCCCCACCCAGAAACAAAACATTGCAGCAGCGGTAGTCACATGCCTAGGTGATTTGTTTGAGGTAACCTGCCGCTGCCAGAATGTGACACAGAGGTATCATTGTCTAGTTTCAGACTTGGCTCGTTCACATGTTTACAAAGGTCTTGGTCGGGAAGTCTCATCTGATATCCATGTCTAACATGACATTGGCCTTCTTGGTGTTTTGCATATGCAGAGGATAGGATCAATGATCTGTTTGAAAGGATATCATTAAAATGCAACAGTAAAATGAATTCACATGATGCACCTTTAATGTAAGCCATGGCGGTTTAAAACACAAGACTAGAAGATCAATCGTTTAACTTCACTATGTTGACCTCTAACACAATTCAATGGAATACTGGTCTCTTGTGACTTATTTCTGAATGCACTATAACCCCAAACGCAATGTTACACAGACTTGGTAGAGAACTGCAAATAATCCTTATATATACGCAATTATTTTTAAGGAAATATAGAAAGGAAATAAACCTTGTGGGTTTTACATACATTATTATGGGGAAAAAAAGCGATATTTCTAACAATTAGGTCAGGTTCGGACTGTTTGAAATAATCCAAAAGTAAAAAGGCGTTAAGAATTCCACAATATAGATAAGACCACTAAAGAAAATGTGCTTCTTGTATTAAACGCTAGATAGTGTCATTTATATTCATTTGAGCTGACACATACCGCTATGTCAAAAATAAACAGCTTTATGTAGAAAGAGCTTAATACAGCAAAAAAAGATGAAATGAGTGTTTTGATCTTAAGACTCCTAAGATGGCTCCCATGACAATAACAAATGACTTTAAAAGAAAGTATGCTTGAACATTGCCGTTTGATCCTGTATAGCTATATGGAACAAGTTTTCTGCTTTGTTAAAATAGTGCACAAGATGACAAAGCACTATCCCTAAAGATTCTACAAGTTATTAAGAAGCTTTCATTTGGAAACTGTTAGCATAAGAAAGTTTAAAGAGCTACTGCAAGTAAACAATTCAATGCAACTGACTTCCATGTATCGATTTATTTATCAAGGAAATCATTCAGCGTGGCGCAATCTGGTTCAGATTAAAGCACTGCAGCATTGTGTTAAGTTTAATCAACTCTGCTTGCATGCATTTATATCGCACAGTTTTTTTCTTTATACTTTAATGTTTCTGAGTCTGTCTTAATGATTTTTTACAAACTTGTTACAGTGGCAAACGCAGGATTTTGGTTTCCAACGGCCCAAATTTCGGGAGCCTCCTGGATATTCCTGGAGAGTCGGCAACCCTGTACTATCTATCTATTAGTGTTTTCAGCTCCATGGTGGGATTCCTCATGCTAACTTGTAAAGCCATGCCCCCTCCTAAAACCAGCCTCTTGAAGCACCCATGAAGCCATACCACTTTTTGAGATTTCCCAATTTTTGGCTTCATTTTTTCAGGTTTTTTTTTTTTTTAATTATTATTGATGGTGGGGGGTTTCTGAGCCATCATAAATAACCCCCCCACACACACACACACACACACACACTGGGTGTACCACTGTTGTAATGACACTGAATGGTCAGGCTGAAGAGTACAGGGTCATTAGCTCTGATGTAACCATTGAATCTGATTTAAAACGAAAGAGATAATACCCCCCTAAAATTTGCAGAAAAATAAACTACAGCTTGTGTATTCTACTGCAAATGGTACAGCAAGCCAACATATATTGAATGCCTTAAAAAAAAAGGCATGATTTCAGACAACATTAAGCATTTTTCCATTTTCTATGAACATTTAAAACAACTTATGCACGGACTAAGCACATGCCTAAAATATATGTTTTAAGTCTGAAGCTGTCAGAAAGGAGGAATCTGCCTCTTACCATGTAATGAAGGAAAGTAATGTAGCATAAATATACTGTAAGAGCTCCTGGGAAAAATAGCTAACAGCTACTTTGCAATAAATTTAAGCTTTTGGCTTCAGGTTGAAGAGCATGTACTGTGGTGAGTGCAAGAAATGTTTATAGGGACTCATGACAGAAACATGAATGGACACTCAGAGCCCTAATATTCCCAGCATTTGCTACTATAAAACAAGGACTGCAAAGTGCAAATAATTAAATAAAACTTGGGATCATTTTTCATCACCATTTTGAATAAACATTACAAAGATAATTACGGTAGAATTTTACAACATGTCCCATTGCTACTTCTTCAGCTCTGCTTCAAAGTCAAGTTTAAGAACATACTATGCATTATCCCAAGCTGGCTTCCTCCATACAGCTTGGTAAGCATTGATATAATATGCAAGACTATTGCAGGGTTGCACTCTCCCGGAATGTCCGGGAGACTCCCGAAATTCGGGCAGTTCTCCCGGGAGAGCCTGCAAATCTCCCGCAAGTGACTTGAGGCCCGTGGTTTCATGGGATCTCCCCGAGGGAAGCTGGCAAAAGTCAGCAACCCTGGACCATGGTTTAAAAGTAGATGTAATGTTACCCACTTACAGCAGTTATGTTCATGTCATGTCATGTTTGAGGGTAGGGGCTTGTCTATATTAGTGTCATAGTGTGTCCTAATATAGGGTTGGGGCTTACAGGGAAGGTTAGAGTTAGGCTGCGGGAAACAAAGGGTTAGGGGAGGGTTAAGGTTCAGATAAAAGACTTACCTGTCAATGCAGAAACCTTTGCGACTCAGAGAGTCGCAGCACCGCTGTTTCCAAACATGGAAACTGCCAGCAATCGCCATTCAACTGCCTTACGATGGTCTGACGGAAAACATCGCACCACACACCACACCCAGAGATTAAGCTGTATATATATATATATATATATATATATATATATATATTTTACAGCAACTCATACAATTAAAACATCATAATTTAAATTGAAGCCTATTGAAGGTTTTATATATAAATGTGATATTTAGGACAACAATCTTGGCTTGTCCTGTTTTCCAATAATGTATTTGTTTGCTTAGTTTTACCCTTATGTATGTGATGTGTTTGTTTTGTCTTTATTGGCTTAGAAAGTTAATGAGGGAAAATCCCATCTTTCTTGAAGATGTGGTTGTTCTGATGAAATACATAACGTCAATTTGCTGGACTCACTGAACCCTGGTTAATATGCTCTCTGGGAAAATGACAGGGGCACAATAGGTAGCTTTGTGCCATCCTGTCAGATGGATGAAGTGGTGATACAATGTCTTGGCTATTTGTGGGCTGCAGGGCCTCTATAGATCTGCTGATATGACAGTTTTGCTAATGACATCTGACAGAAGTGTCACAAAGCAATGCTTGTGAAGAACCTCACTGTAAAATAAGATTGTTACAAATATTATCTTTAGAGAACGCAGAAGAAACACAGCTTTTCATTGTTCTAAGAGTTTACACCAGGCCTTTCATGCCTTAAAGGGCATTTGTTTACCTATAACACCAAGTTTTTGAAGGTGGAATCAGAAAACAAAACAAGCATTCATCTCTCTCCCATGTTCCTGTGTTTGCCCTAATAATAACAATTAGTAAGACCATTCAGAATGGCAAACTTGCTGAAAGCATTATTAGTAGCAACATTATAGTTCCCAACTATAATTGATTTGGTAGGCATTCATGGCAGTATTACCCAACCCCCCACACAGTGCGACAGCCAAAATGAAGACCCGAGACAACATTGTTGGCTGACTTAAAGAACACTAGTATGAACACAGTTTTTACATCAGCGGACCCTCCAACATGACCCCCTCCATTCGGTACAAAATGCTCTGCTCCTGCTCTTCCTTCCTAATCTCTGATTGCAGTCACCTGTGTTACACACCTTTCTATTCAAATAACGAGTATAACACAGGTGAGTGCAATCACAGATTAGGAAGGAGGTGCAGGAGCAGAGTATTTTGTACCGAATGGAGGGGGTCATGTTGGAGGGTATGCAAATGCTGATTGGTAAGGGCAATATACCATACACACTCATATTGAGTGTCCATAAACAAACCACCACCTGTTTATCTAAGGTGACAAATGAAATGTAACAGTTACAATTGTCTGTTCTAATTTGTCTGATACTCCCTATATCATCTGCGCTCTTATTTACACCTGGCTATATAGGGCTGGATTCAGACCTCAGACCACACAGAGGTCTGGTAGTCCAGAAAGAAGAGGGCAGGAACTCCCCTCTCTTGTGCAAATATGGCAGCAGTTACATGGCCATAACCCTGCCTTAAGTCTCCCATGCGGATGAGCGGATCATAAGACCGCTGATCTGCACAGAACTGTTAGACCCAATTCCTACTGTAAAATTAACATGGTAACCTTACAGAGTTTAGGAAAGGGGATGGGACGTCCTGACGGATCTATTGTGGAACAGCTGGCATCCACATGCGCATTGCCAGAAAATCAGGTGACTTCTGTAAGCAGCTTGCATAAGTCAGGTGACTTTCTTAAATCTGAACATTATTCCTTATTTTTTCCATCAGTGGCCTTTATATATGGTCAGGATCAGTTAGAATTTGTACCAACTTCTCTGCTTCACTTTATATTTGTCCAGAGTTACATCCCACTACGTTTAGCTGCTTTCTTGTGGGTATTGATTTCGCTGTATTGTACTATTTACACTATTGATATTTATTAGCATTGATAATACGCCAAATCAATTTTGGGTTGTAGCTCCTACGTATTAGACTGCCACAATGCCATTGCTAGATGCACCCAAGGCTGGCATTAAATAAGCCTAGTGCTGGTATTAGATGCACACCGTGTTGGTATTACACGCGCTCTACGCTTATATTACACATGTGACTTCTCTCAGCGGCTCAGTTTCTTTAAGTTGAAAAGGCTTGCAGTTACATCTAAAGCTAATGAAATCTTATAGAAATGATTTAAAACAGTTGACTTTTTTAATGTTATATTAGTAATTTGCAGCCAATGCCCTTAATTCAAACAGATATTCTGGTTGTGAGTCTATGCACTTAAAAAATACAGTTTAGTTGACACTGTGTATATTTCTTGTAAATGAAACTGAGAAAACGGCAAGGCTCTCATTGCATGTTTTACAGTGTTTTCAGAAGTGAGCAGTCTGTGATATAGTAAGGTCATATACCTTAGTCCTGGTTTCTACAGAGGCTGTCTATTCTGCACAGGGAACACAAACAAGCAAAAAATCGTTTCTTTAATATTTTGTAATGCAGTAGAGAATGGTGAAAATACTCATCTGAAGACCATCACTACATCATTCTCTCAACCAAGAGCATGTAAAACAAAACCAAGCCTATATATGAAGAAGATTACCAATGCAATATTGTTAATAGGAAATTAAGCTTTTTTTTAATGAACAAAGAGGATGCTGTAATATTTGTTCTGCTATCTCAATTCTCGCATAGCAATTACAAAACAAAACCATGTAATATAATTGTCAGGATATAATCAAATACCAGGGGTATCAATTAATATCAAACTATAGAGTGACCTCTGTTTGGCCAGGCTCTGGTGATTCATGGAAATACCTTGAATGTAGTGGGGCAGAACAAGGTGGTCAGGTTAGGGCCCTGTTGTAAATGGATCAG
>WWET01001101.1:140805-151916 GCA_011038615.1 Limnodynastes dumerilii | reverse complement strand
AGAGAGAATATCCCAGCTGTCAGAGGAGACTGCAGTCAGGGTTGAGCAGCTGCTGCCACAAAAGGATTAGGGTAAGTAAAGAAATCTATAGGTGGAACTGCTGTATTTAGTTTTTAATACAGAGCAAATGACTTTGTAAAAGAACAGATTTGTCCAGTATAACAAATGACATACTGTATATATACTTTACTCTGTGTAAGTATTGTCAGATTGAAGCACTAAATGTGGCATTAATGTGGCAGGATCAGAAAGAAATGTAATGATCCTGACCATGTGCACTGGAGAACTAAAATAAAAATAAAGTATAAATGGATCCCTATATGGCTGTACATGCTTTTTGTTGTCTAACTAAAATGTAAGATTTAAAATAAGACCAAGACATTATTATTTTTTACCAAAAAGTAAAACACTAATCAGTCTATAGAGTTGTGAGGATTTCAATGATTATTTATGCTTTTTCAAGCAATTAAATTACATTGTGGTCCAACAAGACTAATTAATTATCAGCATCTGCTGTATTGTAACATCCTCAATCAACAATGCTTCATTGCATTCACTTGATATATTGGCGGGTGGTTCCACTCAATTGAACGTTTGCCATTCATCAGTGGCAATTTCAGTATTAATATTGAATCTTTAATGCTTGTTTTATCCAGACATTCCTTTATCTATGAAAATTGGGGAGTGTTTTGCTTAACAAGCTCCAGATTTTAGTTCCAACATTTTGCACATTAATATGTTTCAGAAGGTAGATTTCTCAAGGGAGTGCAAGCTATGTATAGTTCAGATTTTTTCTGTTTGTGTGTTGTCAAACACATAAAACTGCACAATATAATGATGGTAAGATTTTATGTGCCATTGTCAATTACACAAGCAGCCAACATCACGGTTTGTGGCATAATATGTCCTGCATTCGTTCTTCATCTAGCACAGTTTAAAATAAGCATTAATCAGCAAACCATGTATTTACTGTCAATGACAATTATAAAATATAGGATTTAATCTTACATAGTGTTTCTCTAATAGTATGCAGCCGAATTAGTAAAGCATAGCCCAAGATAAATTACATTTACAAAATTACATTCCATCGAGTCTCAAAGCTATAATTATTTTTATACAACACTCTATAATGCTCAGTTCACTCTGTGTTTGACCAGGAAGCTAAGGAAAGAGGTAAGATGTATCACAGGAACAAGGGCAGATCCAGGCCTCTGTGTTCTTGGTTCATAAAACTTAAGTAGCCCATGGCTGAAGTAAGTTACTCCATGTGAGCAGGAGTGAATGTGAGGATGCCTGCCCAGTGTTGTCCCAGTGCATGAAAATACCAACAAATCTTTGGTTCTGTTCACATAGAAATCAGTAGTCTGGATCCAGTCATATATTATAAAGAAATAAGATGTCATTTACCTTAAAACTCTAATTCTACTATTACTTGTGACACAATGATAGCACTTTGGGTGATTTGGCTGTTAGAAGATGGCTGAAACTGTGGCACAAGTTTTTATACTATATGGAGGACCATATCCAATAAATATAACAGGCGTAAGACTACATAAAGCACAGGTTAGTCACATTACAAGCAGATATACTCTGCACAATTCTTCATTTTGATCCACTAAACCATACCTGCTAAATATTTCATATAGTTCATATTATTTCTTTATATGATTGTATAGAACGTTCAAAATTCTATAGGATGTAAAGTGAAAGCACTGTATCAATCAATTGCACCATAAACTCTGTTAAGATTACTTTTATTTATTCTCCAAGTTGAATATATAAAAGAAATAACGGAGTTGATGGTGCACTCGATTGATATAGTGCAGTAAGAATTACTGCACACTCAGGTCTTGTCAGTACTTTATTCCTACAAGCAACATAATAAAAAAACAAAACGTAACGCTAGAAGAACTGTAATGTCCACCCTATAATTCCTTGTAGTGGTGGTCATAGAGTGGGCATGATAGACCGTGTTCACAGATGTGTGTGTATAAATACGCAAATATACGCACCTACGGTGCAAGGCAACACCTATCGGTTAATTACGGACGGACGCGCACAGAAGACGGAGGTCTGAATACAGGCCATGATGTTACTTAGATTGGAACAATTACTGCTTACTACCATTTAGTTTAGGTAAAGAAGAGAGCAAAAAGTACAATAACGTGCTAGGATATTGAAAACAATAAGTAGACATGAAAAATAAAATGGTCCCACATACAGGGACATGGCCACAGCAAACTGTTATTCTTTTGTAATGTTTTAAGTTTTGCAAGGGTGTTTTTTTTTTTTTTTTTTTTAAGTCTGTCACTTTAAATGTATGGGGCGCACACTACCTGCTGTGTGAGGAAACACTGTTGGGCGATCATTCGGTTTAATGATTCATCATAAGTTTACTAACAGAGACCCAAACACACGTTCAGCATTATGGCCTTCAACTCTTTCACACAACATGGAGCATGATAGACAGGGACATCATAAGAGAACATCAGCTAAGCATAGCAAATAGAAAGGACTGCACAAGATGATGCAAAACAAGGAGAGATTGCTTGGTATGTATACACAAACAGATTGCTGCTCAGTAATCCTGCAACCTTCCTAAAACCGAAATGTCCCTATCATTTGCAAGCCATTGCTTTTATGAACAAAAACACAATTAGGAGAGGCAGAAAACCATAGAGACTTAGTGTATGCGAGCATCACCTCAAACATGAAAATCCTTTTCTGAAACACAAAAATGTTAGCTTTTAATTAAATATTGAATGCATGCATAACTAGCAACATGTTTAAAGCAACTGATCTCTACCCTTCTCTCCAAAGTGCAATCTAACTAAAGCAGGCATGAAGGCTTGCTGTGCTGCTGTGCTAGAGGTCTGATTGTCACAATCACACAAGCAATTGTTTATCTACAGCTCAAAATAAAAAAAAATAATCATTAGAACTGTAAATAAGTACTACCAGAATGCATCACTACACAAAGAAAATATCTATTTATGGGGTCCTTACAAATGTCCTTTCATACTGCATAGATATTTCAAAGTGTATATTTTATTGATATAATAATTCCATTTTTTGGATTACAAAATATTAATTCATGTTTAATTTAGCTTAAAAACAAAAATAAAAGTGTTTAGATATGAACCGTGAATAAAAATGACATTGCATTGCTACTTTGTTAAATGCTATGCTCTCCCCAGTGCCTTTGCTAAAGCTCCTTTCATAGATTTAAGACAATATTGTAATGGGAAGCGAAACAGATCTATAAAAAGAAACCCCTTTGAGCTACAGTAGAAGCACTAACCTTGTACTTAAGTCAACTGGAGAAGAGCAAATCTTCAAAGTGGTTACTCAAGCTCTGGTAGGAGAAGCACCTTGCCTAACACTGCAAGCTACTATTCACGGCAGCTCTACTAAATGAAGTATGAAGCGTTGTCCCATCCTCAAGTTACAACACAGGCTTAAAATGTCTGTTTGCAGTGGCAGAAGTAACATTTCAACTGAACTATAATTATTAAAATAAATGATACTACTGGCTACTGTTCATTAACCATGACTTTAAAGTCTTAACATGTAAACCACACAGGTAAAGGCCTAATCCCAAAAATAATACATGATCCTTGACAGTATCAGCACAAGATTTGCCTTTAGTCCAGTCTTAGTATCCTTCTACTCTCCCATTGAGCTAGTCAAATAATACATCCTCAAACATAAAATTTACAAACAATCATATCTAGCACTTCCTTCCATATTTGATTGGAGGAACACCTTAGACACTGAACCTTTTCCACTTTTTGCATGCCACAAATCTGTCAGCCCCAGCAATGAGTGATGGAGGCATGGGCCCGGATCTTAAACCAAGAAAGTCAGATGCAAGTTGCGTGGTTCAAATTCACAGTCATGTGCAGTGCCAAGAATGCTGTATTAGAAGACAGCCATGGGATGCATGTGGGAATAGCTATGCTAATCGTACAGTAAGGGCTTAACTAATGCATGGAATAGGCTAAGTCTGGATCTGGTCTATCGTTACTACCTATTCTTATATAGGAGATCTCCCTTTGGACGCAGTCACATGGCAGAGGGTTTGATTCGCAATTTAGCTTCATGATCCATTCACTGAACGTTTGCCATCTTTCACTACCAGCAAAACACTTGTGCATGTGTTCAAGGAAGAAGGCTGACGAAGATACCAGCCAAATAATGCCACAATGTATACAATATCATATGAACAATCGGCTTGAATTGTAAAGCTTCCATCATTATTTTAGTATGTCTGATGCTAATTAGCTAACACTATACAGTGGGCTCAAATTAGTATTGATTCCTGTCTGAAAAAGGAGTTTAAGTCTTTTGTCTGGTTATATAATTGCAATCTTTACCCAGAAGTTCAACAAAAACATCTAATCACAGTGTCTTCACCCTTCGCATATTCACTGCACTTCTAATCCTATATACTCTGCTTAATCAACCATATGCTTTGCGTTGACACTTGTAGGGATCCAGTCTAATCTTTCATTTGTTTTTAATTATTTTTTGTTATTAGGAGCGATGTAACCAAGATAACAAATTTAAATTAGAGCCAAGTGAAGCATTACAAGGATCTCGCACAGATCTGCACACACAAAAAAACGGATGAGAGAGCTCTGAATCAAACAAATTGTGGTGTTAAGAAAAAAAAAAACCCATAATTAAAAACTTTGCAGGCGGATAACCACATGGGTTTTAAGCAAAGCAACTGCTGTATGACAAAGTGTTATAATTAGGAAACGGAAAAGTACAAAGATGCTACAAAATTATATGTAGTGATAGATTTACACATAACTTTCCAACTACTCACTAACTACCTGCATTACATAGTTCCAACATTTGAGTACACATCCTTTCTTGGTTTTGTTTTGTTTGTTGCCAAGAATGTTCAGCATGGCAAACCAGGCAAATGTCCATATTCAATGGCTGTGGGCTCTCGGTGAGAGCACACTACTGACTTAATCTAAGGTAACGCCAGTGTCATACTGAGATCCAGCCAGTGCGGAGGTGAGATTATGGCAAAAGATTTCAAACCGGCAAGTAAATAACACCAACGGTTCAGGTCCCAAAAATGTAACCTTGACCAATTGCATTTGTCTCAGTAGCCTTCTTCATGCACTGCTTATCTACTGTAGGTCTGTCGGGTATAATAAACTTCTAACGTTGTAAATACATTTTATGTGCAAAAAAATAAATAAATTGATAGATCCCGACACACAGATAGGAGGAAAAAAGATTGTCTAAACTGATAAACATTTTGCATGGTGAGTTTTTCTTTAGATTTCAACCAGTATCGTAGCCAATAAAATAAAATTGTGCACTTAAGCTATGGTTTAAATAGAAAAAAAAATAGTATTATACAGTACAGGTAAGTCATGGCCATTTTGTAACTAACCCTAACCAAACACAAAACGGTTAATAACCCAAAATAAGGCCAATATACTAAAATGATTCTAAAACAAAAAAACTGAAAAGAGTAAAACGTAAAACATGTACTGCCAGACTCGTCTAAGTGCTTTTAGTGAATACCGTCCCACACACGTTATAATGTTAAACTGCACCTTTATCTTACTAGCCTTGCTCCTCCGCATTAACCACTTGCACAATTATCATTCTACAGCTGCTTTATCATTCTACAGCACCTCCACAGTTGAAAGCACAAGAGTGGGATTAGCAGAGTGACAGTTCTCTCTATCTCATGTAAACTATGCAGTGTTTTAAACAATATACTGTTCATTCCTGAGTGGGTATGAAAAGACTTGTGAGCACTTAGAGTTATCATACAGATGGTGATTTTTGCAGTGATCTGAATTACATACTCATAAAAGATCAGCATAACAAATAATTAAAAATAAATAAAAAAAAGACATATTAGATCACGAGTCCATATGAACCAGTAAAATAACCAAAATATCTTTAACATCTATAGATATTATATAATATGTATGACTATAGATGTGCTTTCATATACCTGCTATTTCAGAGACTGAGGGCCAGATCCTGGCCTGAGAACGTCAGGCCACGTATGCATGCAAAGTGCGTAAGTCGTCTGCTGTATCCTAGTTAAAGTGGGCGGAGGGAAGTATGCTAATTGTACAGTGTGGATATCCCACACTGGTGCGGATCAGCGATAGTACAGATTAACTTAAGGCAGGCTTATGGCAAAGGAAAGTGACAGGGGGCGTTCACTCCCCTCTCTCTGTCGGACAGACAGACCCCTGCACGTATGGAGAGCGTGCAGGGGTCTGGATCTGGTTCTGAAAGAGACGGTTCCTCATATAACTAGATCAGACCATTAATTTAATTGCATAATACAGTACGGATTTCACAAAAGCTCTTATTTTACATTTTTATTTTATGCATAGAAAGATGCAAAGGTCTCATTCGACAAGTACGGGGACACAGGTCAGTTTTTCAGATAAGCAGCTAGAATTATCACAAACAACATCTAGAAGTAAAGAATAATTACTTACTATTTGTATTTATCCTCTGGCTAATAGACAACAAACGCTGTCAAAGTATAATTGGAAAAATATAATAACAGGTGATAGATCTGTATGGTGGTTGGCTTGTGTTACTGGGGATTTGTAGAACAAAACTCATGTATATCTTTATGTTAATGCAGAATTAAATATTCATAAAGAACTTTCTCTGGCCAACGTCTTGAAGCCTTTTCCAGGAAGCGCTACATTCTTTCAGCTTCAAGTTTCCCCAAAGTGACCTCTCTATATAATGCATGCAGTGATCCGGTCTACTCACTTTCACAGCATTGAACGGTGTGATTCCCGGAGTTCTTATAATACAATCCCATGAGTCCTCTGCTCTGTAATATCACTATAGTAGTAGATACCACAGAATTTAGAAGAATCTAGGGCTACACCTCATTTGTAACGTTTGAAGAATTTCTATATTAGAATTTAAGACTCTCAGATTATACTTGCTGAATGGCATCAAAGTATTTGACATACACTAGTACATAGGCCAGGTTTATAACCGGTATTGAATTGTCCAGCTCATATTATGTTAATCTATGCTCACAGTTAAATACTGCTAATCATTTTTGGCTTCATTCAAATAGAATACATTGCTATTATCTCTAGAGCAAAATTCTACTCCACAGTAAAGACGGATTATTTATTTAGCCCTCTTAAAATTTTAGGATGAGGGCTTGGGGAGCACAGAGTGTTTGCACATGGTTGCTTTATAGAGAGTTCCCTAAACACATTTTATGAATTGTTTTTAATGTGTGTGATGGTTAAGCACCCATGGATAGGTCTGGTGCAGTCCACTGCTAAGCACTATTAAAACCACTAAAACAAAGTGTAGACAATCCTGGGGCCTGAAAGCCAGGGGACTTATGTAAGCCTCTTGCGCAAGTCCCCTGAAAAGTAACATCTGCGTATGCAAGAGCCAAATATTACGCTACGGATCTCAGCTCTGTATGGTAGGAGATCCAAGGGCGGGGACGGCACTAGTCTTTTGCATGCCTAATGAGGCTCCGGGGACGGCTACAAGCAGTTCCGCTGCATTCAGACGCACGAATATCCATGCAGAGAAGTTATGTCTAGAACTCCGCACGAGAGAGGGAAGTGACAGGGGCCGTGTATTCCCCTCTTCTGTATAGACACCAGACCGCACAGAGATCTAGATCAGGTCCCTGGTCATTGTGAGTTTATAGTCGACTAAGAAGCAAATTTTCCCCTCACGCTGCTTAAACTGCAACATGTTTTTTCCAGGGATAATTTTATTGCATGTAAGCAAAATACTGGCGGTGCTTACATGTAGCTCTGACTACTGTGGCACTGAAGGCCTGGGTTGGGCTTGGCGTTTACCTATTGCATGCCCTCTTAATTAAGCCAAGGTGCAAATTTGCTAATTATTTCTGCTTTGATGATTGGTTTAGATGTCAAATAATTGCAGGTTTTTATTTCATCCATTTGATTTTCTTTCCAATAATTTGTTTCTAATATTTTTTTTTATATAGTTTGAAAATTAAGTCTCAATTAATTCATATTGAAAGCAACATTACCGAAATATGATTTTAAATAGCATCCAGTTCAGAATCAGCTTTTGGCATACATCAGTATACTGGATGACAGGCAAACAAAATCGTAATGACTTCACCCGTAACCCAACAGCTCCCAAACAAACCAGCAATGGTCAACAATCAGACAGTCTGACTCCGTAGCAGAGTTATTTCGTGGAATTGTGAACACATCAGAGGAATATTAAGTGAAGGAAAAAACCCAACAATTTAATGCACTGCTGAGCAGAGAGAAATACCACACTGCAATCACACATGGATCTGTATGATGATAGGATAACTCTGTTTCCTTCATAGTCACTGCCAACACACAGAGATAGTGCAGGAAACACAATAATTCCACTTCACTGGACACTGAAATGGTAAAATCCCTTAAATACTCTACAGGAAAATGTAAGATCCCGCGACTGTAAAAGGTTACCTCGTGCATCCAATATGCTGCTACAAGAATCTATTTCACCAAATGTTGCTTGCAGGATTTTTAGGTGATACATCATCAGGTATAGCATGTTATAAGCAGGTGAGTTGTCTGATTCTCTGCCCGCTCACCTATAATGTACCATCACAATACTGAATATCATGTACTATTTAAGTAACTTTAGGCCAAATCCCGACTTAAGCTAATAATCTGTATGTTAGTCTTTGCAACAGAGGCTAACACATGGAATTTAGTATCCTATATTCCTCTTGCATGTATGGGCCTTACGCACAGAATGGAAGATCACACATAACAGACCATCCTTAATGCACAATCTGCATTCCATGCACGCACCATACTTCTTTGTATGCATGGCGAATTCACGGTATTGTGCATGTACAGTACCAATTGACAGCCATCTTATGTACGTAGCGTATGTAAGAGGGCTGTCTTTACTAATTCAGTATCCGGCCCTTTGTATTTTACTCTTACTATTTTCATATCACCTCCCGGCAATAACCCACGTTTTTGTAGTGTCACAGCTCAAAACCCCCTTTTTTTATTTTTTTTACACTGCAGCTAAGCTATAACCCAGGAAATTCCCAGATCAGACCCTTTCATACTGAGCCTGGGTCTGCCCTGGCAATTAGTGTCAATCATCAAAAGAGGAACTCTCATCGGCTAACAAAACATGACGTCACTGAAAGGTAACTTTCCTTTTTTTCCTTACAAAGAGGAGGTCAAATTTGGTGGAGATTTTAATTGTATTGCTTTAATAATGGCTGACGAGTTACTACGATGTAGCCTGGAGTTAATTGTTTATTGCGTTATTTTGCTGTTCCATACAGCTAATGAGAGCTTGATGCAGCTGCTAACACTGTGCCAGATTGTCATTTCATGAGGAGAAAGGCACCATAGATGGCTGAGCTTTCATCACATCCAGCATTACCTCCATATTGTGATTCACCACGCTAGGGTCTGTCCTGGCAATTAGTGTCAATCATCAAAAGAGGAGCTCTCATTGGCTAACAAAACATGATGTCACTGAAAGGTAACTTTCCTTTTTTCCTTACAAAGAGGTCGTCAAATATGGTGGAAATTTTTATTGTATTGCTTTAATAATGGCTGACGAGTTACTACGATGTAGCCTGGAGTTCATTGTTTATTGCGTTATTTTGCTGTTTCATACAGCTAATGAGAGCTTGATGCAGCTGCTAACACTGTGCCAGATTGTCATTTCATGAGGAGAAAGGCACCATAGATGGCTGAGCTTTCATCACATCCAGTATTACCTCCATATTGTGATTCACCACGCTAACTAACCAGAGAATGTGGGCCAGAGACCGCAGTCATGGAGAAGCTTTTTGGTCTAGCGTGGAAGCTTTTGAGGATGTGCAGTGTGTGGTATGTGGGATATTTCAATATGTGCTGGACTGTATCCCCACAGTACTTACTAGACAGCCACAAACTACAGAGAACTCATTTCACCAAGTAGACTAGCCATTGTGCTGCGGTGGTATGCTACCAATGGCGAAACAATCTTATGCCTGTTTGGAATGAGGATATCCACAGTGTGAATTCTAGTGCATGAAGGCATTGGCAGAAGCCCTTTACCATCACTTCATCTCCCTGCCTCAAGGACAGCGTCTAGATGACACCATCTGTGGATTCTTGCGACGTAGATATCCGGAGCGTGCTGGAGCTATAGATGGGACACACATCCCTATCACTGCTCCTACAGACAACCCTGCAGATCACTACAACCTCAGAGGCTGCTATTCACTTACACTAAAGGCTGTAGTAGACCACAACTAAGCATCAATTTATATTTTATTGTGACTGTGACTTATGTATTATAAATCAATGCAAAATACGTTTAATTTTCCATTTCACAGATGTCTTTATTGGCTGGCCTGGACGTTCCCATAACGCCAAAGTTTTGGCCAATTTGGATCTGTACCAGATTGCAGAAGAGAATCAAGATGGATGGTTGTTCCCTAGAGAGGGAATATATTTGTGTATATATATATTTTTTAAGATGTTTTCATTTTTTTTTTTTTTTAGCAGCAAGCCAATACATTTATGGATTCATTAAAATTATTGGTACAAACCCTGTCATGGTTTTTTCCTGCTCTACATATTATTTGTATATAAATAGTTTGACATGGCAGACTGTGTGTATCTGCAGGTTATGTGTTCTAGTAAGCACTGGTCATTGTAATAGTACCAGCACTATTATATATTGAAAACTGTTGCACTGCTTTACAGAAATCCAAGACTGTTAATGGTGTGGAGATCCCGATGCACCTAATCAGGGATGCCGATTACCCATTGTGGCGATAGCAGATGATCACACTGGCTGGTTGCAGGTGTTGCATTCCATATTAACCACTTAGTTTAAAGAGCCAGGGCAATGGGATTGTATAAGGTACATTGCTGCTAAATAAAATGGCAGTGTTGTAAGCCTATGTGCTTGAGCCCTCTTCCCTGCTGCACATATGTGTTGATGTGTGTATGTGAATTTTTTTACTGTAAACGAGACACTTTTTTAATATTACATGGATTAAAAAAACAAAAAAAAAAAGTTGCAATCATTTACAAATTGGGTGTGTGAAAAAAAACCCA
>WWET01001101.1:129169-140708 GCA_011038615.1 Limnodynastes dumerilii | reverse complement strand
GTTGAAGATTCAGCAGCTGGCGAAAATAGTTTTCCTGCTGTCTTCAGTACCAACAGAGGAGTCCATATCAATATTTTCAGGCTGCGAATCATCAATCATCTTAGGTTATGGCATTATTCTTTTTAGCATCTTAGGTTATGGCGGTTATTGATTGACTGCTTTCCGATGTTGTACAGTAAGCAGAAGAGACACTTGAGGAGGACAGCACTAAGGCTGAGTTACCAAAGACAATGTTGCACTGCTAATAAAATGGGCAGTCTATGTGGGCAGCACCACACCTTTGATTGTGATCATGAATTTTGGGATATTGCTTTCATAGAACCTCCAATTTGTTCACCACCTGCTACTGTGTTCTCTTGGTGCCCTGTGTGTCAATATTTTTGAAATATTTGAATAAACCGTAGCATCGCTAACAGTGCTGGTGATTTTTAATTCTTCCTGTCATCTTATCGCAAGCAGCTCCCGTACCTCTTCTTCCTGCTCCATGTCTCCTCTCCTCTGCAGCATTTAAATAACATCATGCTCCAGCATTCCTAATCTCCCAATCAGTGATTCTGTGAGAACCGAGTTGGAAAATCCGAGTCGCACCTTTCACACTGGCAGCTACCCGAGTCTGGCACGAGAAAAACCCTGCAATTGTCCTGGGTCCAATTCCCAGGTCATTAGACCCGGGTAGAGACAGTTAGACACTTAAACATTTAGCCTCGACCCAGGTCATCAGGGCTTGTCCTGGCAATATCCTGGGTTTTTGGTGCAGTGTGAAAGGGGTATAAATAAGAACATGGCAACTCACACACATCCATTAAAAAAAACTATTAACTAAAAACTATTTCTTTAAAGTTGAAGTCCACTTACCATGACAGTCTCTTAGAGCTAGATTCAATTGACCGCGAAGAATTGAATAGGCGTCTATTCCCTGATTTTGATTCGCACCTCTATGAGGTGCAATATAAAATCCTGGATGTTAAAATCACTGTGATTAAGCTTTGCAGACAATTGAATAGGGCCCTTAAAGTCTGTAGTACCATGCTTTGCTTATTCCTTATGGTCAGTAGGACAGTTCTCTACCAAGGCACTAAAAATAATCACTTAAAGCAAAAGGCAAACAATAAAAACACACTCAAAATTGATATTTCATCACAAAGAGCAAAATGTATCATTTTAAAAGATTTACTCCTTCAGCTGGAGCATTGACTGATTGCTTATCTGCAGGTTAACACAAATTGACTGATTTATTGTACTATTTCAGAGTATGCATGTTTACATTCTCTTTCCACACTCAAGTTCATGTGTAAGAAGCAAAAGTACTCTTCTGTATTGTTCTACTTTAGAGTACCTACATTACAAAACAAACAGACATCTGTGCTTTGTAAAGATGTGTGTCCCAATATTGACATTTAGTTGTACTAAAGCATTTTTGCAAAATTCATTAGATTGACATGAATTTTCTGAAGAAAATTATGTCACTTTCCTTGTTGTGCTCATTAATAGAACTCCCAGCAGATGCTATGACCTGGTAATAATCTCCAGAATAAACATTAAGCATCCACTATTTAGCATGATTAACAGATGGTGTTTAAAATATAGACCAATGCTGACTACTGACTTCTTGTCAGGAAGAAAAATAAAAGTTGTGCTCTACAATAAAATACAGAAAATGTAAAGTATTATATGGAATGCTATTCATTATTTACAGTTTCATATAGCCTATGCCAGAAATATTGTTGTTTAGGAGACATTGCAAATGGAAAAAATAAATAAAAAGAACACTATAAACCACGACACAAATACAAACTCATCTTGGATATGCGGCTTTTGTCTCCGTCTTGCCATGAGAGTAGAAGCATTAAGGAAATCCTAGCTTATTCACTCTAATATTTAAGGCAGCAGAGTACTGAAAGTAAGCACTGAGTGACAAGACAGCCGAAAGGAATTTATTGCAAACAGGCTTCAAGAATCCAACTCAAATCTCTTTTAAAAAAAAAAGAAAAAGAAAATAAGCGATTCCTAGGACTTCTGCACACAAGTAAGTTAATTTGTTAGTTGAGAAAAAGGCTTAAACGTTATTACGTATGCATGCACTTAGGCTTATTTACATAAAATAAAGCAACAAAAGGTGCACAACACGGACCGTAATGGTTTGTGAGTAAAAATGTAGGTATGAACCCTTAAAATATTTGCAGGAATAAACCCAAAACAAACTAACTACTGTCCTAGCATCTGTATAGAACGGAAAACATGGAAGTTACAGCACATCAGAGGAGGAAGAGGAGGTTGTGGCGAGTGTTAAGCAATTAGTAGTCTCCCTTTCTCACCCATCTCCAGGCTAAATGCAAGTTAGTGAAAACTGTACCTAGCTGGCATTTATAGAGTCAGTGACTGCAGGTCATTTGGCAGAGTTTATGGAGCAACTAGGAGGTGTGCAGGGGAGTTGTTGCTAATCACAATCTCATTTCCTTGTAGGGAATTTTTTTTTGGGCTGCTTGAAACTGGAATGGTCAAGATGAAACCAACACTGTCAGAAGATAGAGGATGGTGTTACACAGATCTTGTAGCACATTTCAAACCCAGGTCTTGTGGAGCCCATGCCTGATGGATCAAAGCTGTTTAGCAGCCCAAGGCGGACCTATACAATATTAGACAGGCCCAGTGGCTGCCCTCACTGGGCCTGACTAGAGTTAGAGAGTTAGAAGTAACCGCACAAAAAGTCGCAAAGCTTAAACTGGACAAACCATGTTGAGATGAGGATGCAATTAGTTTCACATTTTATTTATTAACAAGTCGTTATATGGCATCAGATTACCCAGTAACAAGACTGGGTGGTAACAGACAGACTGAGTAGGTAAGAGGGAATGCACAGCAATACTGAGTATTAAGCTACAAAATATTATCTCTCCACATTTCATTTTCTCTTTTTGTGCTATCCACCTGCAGTTCAAACTGCTTTTGCCAAGGGGCAGATTTGCTCCTTTATTGCTGTTACTTCCAACTTGGATCAGCCTCATGGCATGCAAGTGCAGGCTTTGATCTACAAACATGACAGTGTAAAGAGTACAGTGATTTACAATAAGGACCGGATCCAGACTCCCACACGCTTCCCATACATGGGCATCTCTTGCGCTGCCTTATCTAAAGTGTGCAGATCAGTGGACGTACGGATACCCCTCCCACACTGTACAAATACCATGCTTCATCCCGCCCACTTTAGCGGGGGGAGGGGAAGGACAGCCCATTTCTTCGGAATGGCATCGTACGGAACAGAGTTCCGTTCAATACTAGGTACGCTAGTGTTCTAGTGTAACATCCGGGGGACGCATGCGCCTCCAGTCAAATCCAGCCACTTACGCAATTTGCTTGTGTAAGTGACCTGATATTATGAATAATGGCTATATTTTATATATTTTTTTATTTTTTTTATTTAGCAGCTTTTGCATGCATTAGGTTAGCATTTATCTTTGCTAGTACTTTGTTGAGCCACCCTTGGCTTTGATAAAGGCTTTTACTCTGCACTGTATGCTATCAGTGTGTTTCTTAGCCAACTTTTTAATTCTAATCATCACAATTCGAAACATGAAAAAAAAATTCCTTGTACAACCAATATTTGCTACAAAGCTAAATTTGAAACTAAACAAAAGCAAATTACAAATTCTAATACTGAATACTTAAACTAAAAAATAAAAAAAAAATAAAAAACTCAAAAGGTTTGTTAAATATATGCAAATGAATTAACGTTTAAAAACTTGATTCTGCACTTAGCATTACTGTCTGAAACAAAAACTGTGCTGACAGTGGACAAAAACATATCACTGTGCAAAACAAAAAAGAGAAATCAGCCAAACAAAGTAACCTTTCAAAGGCATAATGCAAAATGTTCTGGAACAAACTACTGCTATAGGACAAACACCAAAAACTAGAGAGAAACACCAGCTTACACATTTATCAATACAAGCAAACAAAATGCACTGTATAACCTTTTTAGTTATAAAGCTATAGTTCTCACTGAATGCTCAAAAAGTATTAAAAGTCATCAGTATATACAAAAAATAAAAGTTTGCTTCCTGTTCTTAAAAATAACATAGGACCGGATCCATAATTAATAGCGTCAGGTGATTTACGCACGCAAGGTGCGTAAATCACCTGACTGAACGGAGGGCGCATGCGCCCTCCAGATGTTACGCTAGGATTACTATAGTAATCCTAGCGTTTAAGTAATAGGGCGCATGCGCCCTCCGTTCAGTCAGGTGATTTACGCACCTTGCGTGCGTAAATCACCTGACGCTATTAATTCTGGATCCGGTCCTTAGTTCTGAATTCAGCCCGATGTTTTTCTTTAGTTTATTGCTATAATTTTGATTCAGAAAGAGCTGAAAAATTGCAGGTTGTGTAAATGTTATTGTGTTTAGAACTCATTTCTTTATAAGGTTTCAACACAGATAAAATAAACACATTCGCACTTATATGAGAAGATAACGCTACAACTGCTCTATAAAGGATAAGCAGTTATTTGGAACTACTGAAGGAATACCGCTGATATGCAGTTTTGAGTACATGCAGGCTTATGGCAGCATAAGCTACCATAAAGCCTGCACGACAGAGGGGAGTGACAGTGGGTATGCACTCCCCTCTGTCTCGCGTAATTTCAGACCCCCGCGCGCACGCAAAGCACGCGGGGGTCTGGATCCGGTCCATAATTAGGAACCCCATGAGTAAAAAAAACCCAAACAAACAATATAGACCAGCAAGCTTACATATCTATTAAGAAGCTAATTTATATAAAATCACAAAAATTGCCTGTTCTGTCTGGAGTCTGAGGCAATATGGCAGGACGATGCAAACAAGTTCATTTTACAGTGAGATTTGTTTATTTACATGTAGAAAATATGAGACAGCTTCCAATCCAAGTGGATGTCTCAGATAACACAACTCAGGTTCAGAAACTATAGAAAGAACACACACAAAAATATAGTCCAAAGTTGCACGAGGCTAGAGCACACCCAAGACACTCCCTTCTTGTGCAGATTTTAGCCAATTTCAGTGTCTATAACCCTTCCTTAACTCTTCTGCATGCTGGTTGTATGGATTGCCTTGCTGTACAGACATGCCTAACTCAGCCCATAATGTACATTTTAAATTGTTCCTCCACCCACACTGCGTATATTCAAACATACAGGGAGCTGTCACGTCCTAATGTACAGAAGCCAGTTCTGTATATCCAAAGTTACTATAATATCTGGCATGCATATGCACAGTGTGCATGGAAAGTCTGACTTATGCGTGCAGCTTGTCTAAATAGACTGACTTTATTCATTCTGAATGTGGTACATGGCTTGTTTAAAACCCCATAGAATGATAAAATTATAGAACCCTCTTGTCTTTCATGTCAGATAACAGTTAGAATTTCTCCCAGCCTGCCTGAAATCAATAGCATTTAGCTTCCTAAATACATTTAGTTCTCCAGCTGAATAAATTGTATTCACATTTAAGAAATTTTATGTTCTCCTCAAACTGCACAAACAGTAAAAGTATTATTTTAAAAAATTTATACTTTATATTCTGCAATCTCAGAATTACATCCTTATACAACCCTAAAATTAGTCAAGCATTATTATTTTTAATTGAAAGTTTACCCAGGGTTGCCGGCTCTCCAGGAATATCCGTGAGACTCACGAAATTTGGGCAGTTCTCCCGGTATCCCAGGAGAGCTGGTAAATCTCCTGCAAGTTCCCCCCCTCCCTTGTCAATCTCTATTGTAATCCTTAGAGTTACTAGGGATGGACAGGACTTTTTGTTAATCCCCAAAACAGGTTGAGAACTGCTGCAATAGATATATGTACATACAAAATATGTTAAAAGATAATAACATGTGATTATACCAGAATTATACCAGTTTTAAACAGTTCCAGTGTTTACTTTTCTTTATGTATCTGTTGGAAGACTTTGAATGTAGAGTAATACAAACATAAATATATGTCCACCAGCTCTGACTAGTGTACAATGAAGATTTCACCAGACACCTCGACATCTCTGATTGCAGAAATTAGCCAGTTCTGAAAACCAAATCACATGATACAATACGGTTTCAGACTAATCTGCAGTATTGTGCTACAGTACCCTCTGGTAAGAAATCAGAGTTATATGACAATTATTGTGTTATCGGCACAATAATCATCAGGTAATCTTCCAGTTTAAGCCTTTGGGTGATATGAATCCTATAATGTATTCCCCTATATGAGTCAGAAATTAATTGTTTATTCATGTTAACATAAATCTTTATCTAGAGTCAAGTTAGTAAAAGTATTTCTCAGTTTTATCATCCCTCCTTTCAGGGCTTCGAAACAATATGAACTAGATTAGAAGAAAACATCCCGCAAGTGTCATCCTGCAGTTGGGTAAGAACAGTCAATGCATACAGTAGAAATAGTCTTTGCTTTTTTCAAAGACCAACAGCTCCATAGAGGTCCTGCTAAACGCCTTCAACCAGGACTAAGCAAGGATTCACTGACAACTGTCAACTTCAGGAATGGACGAGAAACTGACCATCGTTCCTCCCAAGAGACACTACCCAAATAGGAGAAATCTGAGTGAATAGTACGAAAAATCCAACCCTGGCAGAAGAATCATTCTATCAAATGTTACAGGGTAGAAGGCTTCCCCTTACAGCTGTGTGACCTAGACAGCAGGCTGGCCAGCTGGTCATGTAGACAGTCTTTCACAAGAGAGCAAATGATAAGGTTCCAGATACGTTTACATGGCTGCTAAAGTAAGGCACAAAGCATTAAAGCACAGGAAAAAAGTCAGCTTCTATATTTCTACAGCATTTCAAAACCAAATGAAACCAAGTTTCTTTTATTGGCTTGATGTAAGTTTTTTCTCTAACTGCAATGTTAGCCAAGTTGGCAGCAAACTGTAAAACAAAGGAAGGCACCAAGTGCACCATGAGACAGTATAAGCATTTAATAGGGATATAGATATAGATATATATTAGATCATATCACTCATTGGTGATGAGGCAGTCAGAAGCTTGTTAGTGCAGTTCTCTTCCAGCCAAACATACACAGAGCCTGATTGCAGCCATCTGTGGTTATCTTTTGATCATAATCACCAATATGGGAGATAAAAATGTAAATGATCAGGATTTATCAGGCCCAGGGGCTGCCCTGGGATCACCTGCTTTGTGATACCAGTCCAATTACATATATTACAGCATGCATGGATAGCACCAATGAGCCATAATGTGAGAAATACACTTGTTAGAGAAAAGAAAAACAAAAACCAAAATCCACAAACTGGGTTCATAGGGGGAAAAATATGTGTAAAGTCATTTACTCTACTGTGAGAAAAGGAAATATTTATACTTGGCTGAGATGAAAGCCATTACCACAATTAGAATTTAGGTGTGGATGTCCTTTCAACTTCAAGCTTCAACCACAATTGTTTCATATTTTTTTTATTGCTTTGATCTTATATATCACCTAATTCCTAAGCAGATCTAATTAACTAAAATGACTACATCTGTTGTATTTTCACAGAATTTTGTTTTTCATTTGCAGAGCACAATTTTCCTGCCTGCTGTTTTACGATCATACATGTGACATTTTTTGCTAAACGATTGTGATTATTCCTTCAGTTCAGGCTTCTGTCTCGGATAACGTTGCAACAGTATCTTAAAATACGTAATTCCTGCCATCTCTTGACCCTCTGCCAATAAAAGTGCTCATTGCAGATGTTAAGCCAGACTCAACTTTTTCTCCAACATCCAATGGGTAGAATGCGAAAAATGTATATATTTTATTAATCCCCGTCAAACAGAGCATGATTTGCCACCTTGCATGGGTCGGATCCGAATCCTCTACATACAGGGATCCCTCCCAATACCAATTAAGACAGTGTGACAAGAAACAATAGCCATGAACAGTAAGAGCCTGCCAAGCACCTTCTGTACTATCCAGAGCATCTTCTGTACTATCCAGGCTTCCACATTTTATGTTTTGACAGCGCAGAAGTTTTAAGGTGAGTAGCATCAGAAGTCTGGACTGGTGCTACATTATTATTAAGCAAGATGCACTTGCATGAACCTGAAACACCAGACCCAGAAAAACAGTTAACCGTTTAGCTGGATTTTTCCTGGTGCATTAAACAAATTATGAAAAGTGACCAGCAGAGGCGCAACTTTTTGAACAAGAACCAATGAAACCAATAACGAGAATTACACCAGACGGCCTCAACAAAATCATAGGTTTTGTGTTATTTGACCACACCCCACCTGATATTACATATGCACATATGTGTAAGCAATAACTTTCCACTACTCTCCTTTTTCCCATATTAATGCTATAGATTAAGAAATGTTTTTTTAAAAGATAGATTGGATGCAAAGCGATGGTTGTGGCTCATTTAACTGTCAATATTGGCAACACGTTAAAGAGATTATACAGAATAATACATAAAAATCCCCAAAAAATCATGGCAGGCAGGGGGTCCATTGAATTAGTTACACAGACAGCAGTTCTAGAGCTGGTCCACTCTGTCAGCCTCTAATTTGGTTGCGTATATTTTACAGAATCAAAATACATAATACTATTTCTAACCTACAAAGCCATCAACAAGACTGCACCCACAAACAGTCTCAACTGTCTCAAGATATATCCCAGCATGTTTTCTTAGATCTTCACATGAATTGCCACTCTCTTGTACAATTCACAAACAGTCTAATTCTCAGATACAGGACTTTTCCCGGGCAGCACTCACTCTCTGAAATAACCTTCTTTGCCCATAAAAACTGTCCTCTACTATCATCTAGTATCTAGTGTTCAAGATCTCCCTTACCTCTATAAACAAGGATCCTGATTCAGAGTTTGAAAATGAGAGGAAAGTTACCACTGGGCAAAACCATGTTGATCTCAGGGAAGTTAAATTTCATCTGTTGCAAACAGTATTATAGTTGAAAGGTGATGTTTCCCAGCCTAAGTCTAAATAACAGTGTAAAAGTAAAGCTGATCAGTATCTGTGTGCAGTAAACAAATGCAAAGTATTCTACCTGTATACATAGAATGAAAGTAATTTGACCCCCTCCCCCCGAAATTAACATGGTTATGCCCAAGAGTAACTTTCCTCTCTTATTTTCAAACTCTGGTCCAAGCTTCTCAAATTCCATAACCCATTCCTAACCTTTGTATACCCTATTCACAATGCTATCTTTGTGTTTACCTTTCTATTACATGCTAATACTTGCTCACTACCTCTTATCATACTAAAAATTACCCTCAACTCTGCTACTACAACTACTGTAACGGATTCATACTGAACACTTTTACCATACAACCTGGAGGATCCACTGTGCAATATATAGCAGTTCCCCTTATGTATGAAACCACAATGTCCTATAGACTGTAAGACTGCAAGCTCCCTTACCCACCTATATGTTATTACCCAGTTGTTTTAGTAGGACGGTTTAAAATTGTAAGTGGAACATAATATTTAGTGCTACCAGTTAATAACTATACTCAACTTCTAACAAGTCACTGATAAAGGCTAAAGAAATGAAGTACCCTATTTGGAATTGCACACTAATTCAACTAAATACAAGGTTACATGCATGGAAAGGCATATTTTAATCTGCTTGGTAGCATTGTTTTATAACACAAATAATGTGCAAATTGAAGTAAATGTAAAGCCATTAAAAGCTATTAAACCGTGGGAGACAAAGGCCAATCAATTTGCAGCTGATTAATTGCAGTGTACTGGTCATTTTATCAAAATTCAACAAAATACAAGAATACAAAACACCAGGCAACAATTATCAAATTTTTATCAAGTCCTTAAAACTCTTGCAAAATATTCAACACTGCACTTCATACCCAACATGCACTAATGTAATGTTATGAAGAGCTAATAAAATGCATGTATATGGAGGTGACCAAAGGAAGCCATTGTAATTAAATTGTCAAAGGTAACACAACACACGAAGGTTACCTTAATGTAACGCCTTTAGTTTAAGTAAAGTAATAAGATTGCATATTATTTTGCCAAATGGATCTTTAAGCACAATATGGACAGATTCGATCAGACCCCAACAATCTGTTGGTACTTTATGTAGTATTAATAAACACTGTACCGGTATTTTATCCCTGAAAATTTAGCAGATTGACTTTTCCCTGAATTGTTCAGATCAACAATTTATTGAGTATTTACAACTATGGAACTGTATTGTTTTGAGGTGGATCAGTGAACATGATTCTAAGACAAGTTAAAAATACTACCTGTGTCATACTGTGAGAGTAATGAGCAAGGCTTTTTTTTTTCCCTTACCACTTAAAATGCAATTTGTTAAATTTTCGAGCTCTATAGCACAAATTCCACATAATTATATGCTATAAGTTACAATCTTCAGTAATTATTGTTTATAGAAAGAAAATCTAACAAATTACAAGAAATGATGACAGTACTTTTCACATAGACTATGATATTCCATCTATTATGATAACGTATTGTTAAGTTTTCTGCGATACTTGTGTAAGCACATTTATAAAACCAGCTTTCTAATGCAATTGACCAGTTGTGAATGGATTAGAAAAAAAACCGTACAAAGTAATGTGATATTTTATTTTCCCGAGGAATGTTTAGTATAATCTCAACACAGAAAGACAAAACAAAAATTGGGTAGAATTCTTTAAAAACAAGACAGGAAAAAAAACCGCTTATACAAATATAAAGAAAATTGAAAAGGATATTATATTTATGCAGATATTAACAAATATTTTTTTACGACATGGTAAAAAAATTAATACTTTAAAAAGATTTAAAATAACAAACCTGTATTTCTTTTTAATTTGTTATATACTGTTTTTTGGTTTTGCCAAGGTGCAGATTTGCTGTAATTTCTATCTTTGGATCAGGACCACGGTCTTTAATTGTTCCTGGGAATGTAAATTTCTAATATGCTAAGGTAGCTTTTCTAATACATTCTTCAGCTTCAGGCCTTCTCCATTACAGAACAGCTCCAAGTCTAAAAGCTAGATACAACCTATGCATACTGGCCTAACATCAGACATACTGCTCCAGCCACTGGGTATATGGGATAGTTCACACCCTAGGGGCCAGATTTAGTATTACACACTGTAAAATGTCAGCTAGAATCAGATTGGTTGTTATGGGCATCTCCACTTTTCCATTCCCATAGTTTAGTAAATCTGGCCCTAAGTGATTACAATGCTATCACCCCAATGCACTATATTAATATGATCAGCCCAATGGTGGTCAGACCATTCCCGAATAAAGAACAATCCTATAAATCAGGTGGAAATGCTTAATTTAGCCAACAGGTGTAGGTCCCCATAGCGAACAGTCCTATATCGAAAGGGCCGTTCACTCTAATCCAGTTCAAAACTGGCTGGGAAATCGATTGCTCATGCCTCGAAGAGGCATAGCAATCAATCCCTGGAGCACCGAACATGGTGCTCTGTTAGGTAAGTAGAAAACACCTATCCTGTCCCTAATTCTAAACCTAAGTCCCCCCCCCCTCGCAGTTCACAGCCTAATT
>WWET01001101.1:116363-129063 GCA_011038615.1 Limnodynastes dumerilii | reverse complement strand
AGGGTTACTCACAATAATCAGCTAATCAACTTTTTTTTTTTATTGTATATCATGCAACCACTGTTCACAAGTCAAAATTTTAGTTCTTGATTGGTTCACCTAGATGCAGATTACAAAACATGATTAGCCTTTAGTTTACATCTACAGTGAGTAGGACACATCCAGAAAATATACAATTGCTATATGCAATTTAAGAGCAAAAGAGAGGATGTAGGAGTGTAACTTCCTATGTTCCAGTCACGGAATGATCGGGTTGGGAATTCGTTCTGCATTCCCTGTGGTGTGTAGAGTGGTCAGGTCTAAAGTAGAAGCTGAGTGGTTTCAAGTAGAACAAGATTAGAACCAGCAGATTATACTAAAGTAACTGAGAATTTGTGATTTTTTATATTTATATTTTATTTTATTATGTACTACACTGTCCATTCATATGTCCGTACTGTATTTTGTACACTGCTGCGGACACCTTATGGGGCCTTATATGCTGCACACGGTTGATGGAAAGAACAGGAGACTTAAGCAACCGCAATGATCTGTAGACAGCAGGTGTAGCAGACTGATTGGAGATTGCAGGTGCTGCTGAGATTCAAGCAGTTAGCAGTGTTGCAGTGAGTCTAGATACAGCAAGATAAATATACTGAAGGGTTCCAAAGGAAAACCACAGGAGCCAGGATACATGCAAGGTACACAGGTAAAGCGCACTAGTAGTTCTGGCACTGTTTGCACAGTGCCCAGGGTTTAAATGGCCCACTCTCAGCATGGATTGGTGGTTCAAGTCATGTGACTGGCAGTTGCAGAATCCGGTTGGTTGGCTCTGGTCATGCAGGGACTTCCAAGATGGCAGCACCCATGCACCGGAAGATTCCGCCGGCTGACGCCAGAATCCAACCCTTGCCAGCATGTCAGAACTGAACAGGAGGCTGCCACAGGTTGAGAGTGGGACCTCCGTGGAGGAGAGACACAGGAACGGCTAGCCAGAGCAGCTGAAAGGCGCCCCCTAATGCGGTAAATACAGTAATTTGTGACAGTTTCCTGCATCGAATTTAATTTTATTAATTAACATCATCATACCTAGAGGTCAGGCCATGTCCTTAATGAAAGTTTAGGAAACTCTGAAATGGGCGTGGCTTACTGCATGCCCTAATTTGGCACTACACAAAATATGGCGCATGATTTTGCATATGAACAGATGGAGCATTTAAATAGAATAGATTTCTGCCTTTTGGCAAGAGTGTAATAGGACAACTATTTATCAGTACAAAGTACAGTTTGTCTTACATCCAATTTCTGTGCTGCTCTAATTCCCCGTCTAATTTCAACTACATGAAACATTCATAATGATACTGAACTGTTCTGACGCCTTTTATTGCTGGATTTTTTTTTTTTTTTAAATCCCTAGATGTGAGCCTCTCTACACCATAAAAAAGGGAGATTTATAACAATGCTGTATGTCAGGCGGAAAAGTAATGCAGAATATAGAATACCTGTTTAACATAAGGCTTATGAACTAATAAGTAGACTGCATAGGAGTGTGCACCGTTCAGATGCCAGATTTCCACTATGAATGTGAAAATATAGCTGTTGAAAATCAGATCCAAGGTAGATTTACTTTAGTTTTCAAAAATGCTCACAATAACATATAAGCCTGCGGAGGGCCGAGTGAGTTTAGACAAGTAGGTTCAGTGGGAATAGGTGGTTCAGTGCTCATTGAACATAGCATCTATTGAATTATTATTGCACCTATCAAAAAGAAAAAGAAAAAGAAAAACCATATACGACAGCTTATAAGCAGTTAGAAAATGATATTCCTTTTCTTTCTCCACATTGATATTAAAAGGTTTATACTATTATACGGAAACCATTTATAACATTCCCGCCACATGACAACCATTGGCACATGATGTTATTTATGAGCAGCGAGGCTTTAATACGTCCCTCTTCGCTCCATCCATCGTCATCCCCTCATATATGCCTAGAGCCATGTCTGGCAATCACACCAGTCTTCCTACATAGATATTAAAATATCATTGCTAAAGATATGTAGGAGGATGGCAAAGAATGATTAGATGTATGCTTAAAAACTTAAATTGTCATTTCAAATACAGAAAAAAATACTCTGGAATAAAAGCACAGAGTTGAGAAAAAAAAACAAAACAGCAAAAGCAAAATAAAGCAAGTTAATTTAAAAAAAAATAAATAAAAAAAAAAAAAATCTAAACGAAGCCTAAGCAGATTTTATTTATATTATATTCACACTGCCCCGCTGGCAATGTCCTGGGTCCGTGAACCTGGGATATTGCCGAGTCACCAGAAGATCCCAGGCTCACAGACTCTGTTTACATTGCAGGGCGGACCCGGGAAATTCTGGTACCCGGGTTTGCCCTGTCAGTAGTGGGAGCCATCACACTGCGTAATTTGTTTACTGTTGCTCTGGTAACACTTGTTGCCAGGGCAAAAGTAAATAAATTACGCCAATCCTGAAGTGCCATTCACACTGGCAGCTACCCGGGTCAGACCCGGGAATAACCCTCCAAATGTTCTGGGTCTAATTCCCGGGTCAGCAGACCTGGGTAGCATCCGGCGCACCCGTTCCCACTGAACCCCGACCCGGGTCGTCAGGGCTTCCCCGGCAATATCCCGGGTTTTTGGCTCAGTGTGAACAGGGTATTATAAACGTATAAGACATAAAAGTTTAAAGCAAAATTTACTGTAAAACAAAGTGACATACTGAAGTATACTGCAAAGCTTTTGTCTGCTTCTTAATAGTCTTTTTTTCAAATATAATAATTAGTTCAGAATTCTGCATTTATTAGCACTGTATGAAGATTTAGAGTAAACAATGTATTTCAGCTTCTTTTCTATAACACTCTAGTACAACACACACAGCATTAGTTTGCACAGTTCAATTGCTTTTAGAGATGTAATCTGGTAAATGCACAAATTCGGAGCCAAAACACTATATTAATACAGTGATCTATACAAGGTCATTACAGGGGCTCGCACTTGGAATTCAATAGTTGTTGCAGCTAATGTTCACTCGCATGGAATCCATTATGAGCAGTGGAATATAATGCAGGTCCTAGAAAACCATTAAGAGTGAAAAAATTAAGAGCAGTACTAAATGTGCACCATGGATTGAAATGAAAATATGCTTCAGATCTTTGGTGGAACAGAGAAAATGTGATTGCTTTAAGCATCTTTTCTGGCTTCTGTTCAAAGGAACACTTCAATATAAATCATAACACCGAGACACCATCATAAATACTTTGCAAAAACTCATTAGAGTAGCTGAAATTATCCTTCTAAATGACTTTCTGACATGCTCGCTCAATGTTCTATCTTTGCTCTTTGCACAGTCTTGCGGGAAGAATGTTTCCATTCGTCTAGAGCACACTTAAAAGGAGGAAAATGCAAGCAAACTGAACAAACGGTAAACGTATGATACACTGCTTTTACTTACCAGCTACAAATATTTCAAGCAACTCCAAAATTTTCATACAAAAAGGTTGAGCTAGAATAAAAAAAAAGATTACACCTAGACCAACAATGTTTGTTGCAGTTTGAGGGGATGAAGTTAATTTCAAGTTCATGCAGAGAAAACAACAAGGAAAAAACAAGTGCAGTGCTCCATACTAAATAAAAAAATACAGGAAAGGCTATCAGAGGTTCCTGGGGTTGTGGATAGGAGAAGAGTAGGGCAGGCTCCATATACCAGACCAAATTTCAGGTCTTTGGCCAATCAGCCTTACAGCAGAATAACAAGTACACCACCTGTTATCAGAGTAGTTTAAAAACAGCATGTGTCTCCATTTGAAATCAGTAAGGCAGGGGACCTCAGGAGGGACCAGACAGCCTATGAGGCTGTAAGAAGTAACCAGAGACTTTTAATATGTTTGTGAGTGGGACAGTAGGCTTCCTCATAGTAGACATGGGAATATGTATGAGATAGCAGCTAGACTGGCCTAGGATTCTGCTTTATAAAGGAGAATGCTTATAGTTTCCCTTGGAGACTGCAACATAACTCCCAGCCTTACACCTTTATATACAAAAACTACATGTAATCAGATACAAAAATAGGCTTGTCGTACAATATATTTCTTGTTAGGTTAAACTCATCTGTATAGTGTCAAATAATCATCTGTAGATGAGTCCTTAGTGCCAATATGAGTGGTCAAAATGTATATCTTAACATAATTACTCAATCTTTATTTATTTTAATTGCAAAGTTATAGCTGTATTGGGGATGGGTCAAGTTCAAAAGGCAAAGTAATTAATAGACATATAGAATAGAACAAAGAATTAATGCCATTCAGTGGGTGCAAAATCACCAACTGTAAAAAACAGAGGTGCCACAGTGGGTAAAATCTAAAATCCACCACGTGACTTACAGCTATAATAAGAAGCAAAACTCTAAAAAGTAGTGCAAAAAAGTACAAAACAAAACGGACAGAAAAAAAAAAAAAAAGTGCTGACCATTGTGATATAATAGGTCCATAGTCAATAAAATGACAAATAAACAATATCCGCACAAATGAGTAAAACAGGAATACCTACAAATCAATAAATACACCAACATACGTGGAAATCAAATTGTTAAAGCTTTTGTGCAGGTATTTTGATTACTTAAGGTAGCTATTGAAACCAAAGCAATATACAGAACATGTATCCAAAGATGTGCTATAATCTAATCGAATAATCTTGAGGTCTAGAATTCAATAAAATCCCATACAATAAGCCAATAGGTTTAATAAACAGCAAGCGGATAGATGCAAGAGGCCGCACATGAAATGTAATTACATGGTGTCAGCTACTGATATAAAAGTTACATCCTATCTGTCCTCAATTTCTCACAGTGCAAGGAGATGATGAGGCTTAGTGTAGCACGTCAGCCTCTGCAGTCATCTGGGTTACCTTGTGCCAAATGTGACATAGGAAGAGGAGATATTCTGAGCACACGTCTTGCAAACATTGTAAACGGCCCAATGTCCTAAATCTATTAAAGAATACAGTAAGACATCTACCAGAGTGTTAAAAAAAGGGGGGGGGGAATAGACCACAGATACAAGGATTCTACCAAGTAATAAAACACACTTCTGACTACATGGCATCAATTTATACACCGTAAACCCCATCAACTAAGAAAATAAACACATAAAAATCACATTTAACAGTTTTCTTATTGTTGATGCAACTGGGTAATTGACAGCAGGTTTGCAAAGAACAAAAATATTTTAAACCTCTTTACTGATCTAAAATGAATATGTTTCAATAATTTCCTCCCACAATGTCCAAAAACATGCTAGTGGGTCAATTGGCTACTGAATATGGGAATAGGGAATTTAGACTAAGATTCATATGATGGTTGCTTAAACATTGTAAAGAACTACGTTATATGTTGGTGCTATATAAAAACCTACTAATAAATTAACTATGAATACACTGAGGATACATACATTGTGTTACATTATCAGAATCACAGAAACAAATCTTTGCCTCCGTAAGCAATACCTAAAGCATTTATTGGGGGTTTCAAGAATATGGTTTCCATGGCTGAGTGAGGTAGAGCACACCAGCATTGGAATCATAGATGTGGGTGGTGACTTATTGTGGAGGCTGATGTACAAATCTGTGATTGGTAGATGCCAGGAGTATTCTTCATGTCCAAAAGTATGCTTCCAACCTAATGCAATATGCCCGCATATTAAACATAACCTGACCTCAGTAAATACGTTTGGACTATATTTTAATGCCAACTGCAAGCCATGCCTTATCATACATCTGTACCCAAAACAACTAAAGTTCTTGAGGCTGAACAGATACAATCCACCCAAACCAATATCCAATTATAATATAGACAGACACACAAGAAGAGTGCAACACACACACACACACACACACACGTATCTACTAAGCTATATGCATTCATGTTTCATATATCATTAATAGTAGAAACTTCCACTGAATCAATGTAAATGTATATTTAGACACATTAGTTCTTTCTATCACAGGCCACTCTCGCTTATATAAGGAACCAGGAGGTTTACTTCGTGCTGCAATGCTCAAGGACATTGCATCGTGTTCAGTTGTACAAGCCAGATACAGCACAGAGCTCTCTCGTGGGGGATACACTGCTGAATAGTCTTTACAATCCTATTTGTGATATTCATACAGAAACAGCAAACAATTACCCAACTGTGACACTTATAAACACATTATTAAGGAGCATAAGTCCTATTTTCTACCCAAGGACTGAAGATATTGCAATCACATTATCCCTCTCGGTGCTATAATAGGTTTAATAAGTTTCAGTAGAGAGCAATCCCAATAAAGTTATTCAATAACTGGAAAAAAGCAAGGCAAAGCCAGGAGGTTGTGGTTAAAGTCATGCCTGTCCCTGATAACTATATTAATCAGCATGGAATTAGAATATATGGATTAGGTTATTAGAATAACATTTCTAAACCATAAATATTTGCTAACTGCATAAGAAAAGCGTGGAGACGTCAGTTTATTAATAAGCACAAATAGAATCCATTAAAACAATAACTAGAAGGTATTACACACATGCTCCATTCTGAGAAACACAGTTTGAAAGATCCCTCCTCATACCTTTATCATCACTTTAATGGAGGCATCATTGTAAATATCACTGTGTTGCATTAAAGTCTATCAATCTACAACATGCTGGCTTCTCAAAGGATGCCTGAAATCTCTGTTATAAATAAGCCCAGGAGTCTTAGGTTCTAACCTATTCTTATCCTTTCCAATTACACTAAAAAGTTGAGTTGCCTTCTATGGTTTAATGTACCAGGGAATAACATACTTATGGCCAGATTCACAACTCCATAAGTGTTCAACATACACCCTTAATTTCCCAATACAAGCTGTTGCGCATGCATAGTAACTAATTTACGTAATCTACGTATCGTTTCGTTATGTAGATTGCGTATATGCGGTCTTTAAAGGAATTTAAGGACGTATGTGCAAGGTAGTGAATCCAGGCCTATTGTCATTATGTCAGAAACAGGTAAATGTGTTCTCTGTGAGGAGAAAATGCAAGAGATTCTGCCTTGGAATCCTATGGAAATAGCAGCCATGAAATTCACACCCCTTACCCAGGGTTGGCTACTCTCCCGAAATATCCGTGAGACCTCCGAAATTCTGGTATTTCTCCGGGTATCCTGGGAGGGCCAAAAAAATCTTCCAAAATAGTCTTGGGTCTGTGATTTAACGTCCCCATGCCTGGCAATACTGTAAATTCTAGTATCACCAGGGATTGGATGGGACTAGATGATGTAATCTGTGTCATAAACCACCGCCCCATCTCTAGTAACTATGAATAGTGATATTGATGGATAAGGGACGCTTTGCATAAACAGTGTCAAACCCCATACAGGCATCTATCTCTTCCCTCCGAGATCTCCTAGTCAGCAACCCCGCACTTTCCTCATGTGACATTGAATGTGCTAATACTGTGTTCCATGAATCTTTTAACGGAAGAGACTACACCAGAAATCCTGCCAAAGTATTCCATTGTGCAGTGTCATAGGAGATTGGGATGTTCTAACTTAGGAATTTCAATGAGTAGTTATTATACGCGACAGTGTTTTACTCATTATGGTATATTGTATTTCATTTTTAATTCTCATGGTAGATGTTTCAGATGAGTAGTTTTCATATGTAATTCATATGTAATATAGGCACACTGGGCTGGATCCAGATGGACGTGCGTTGTCTTTAGTTATGGCAGCGTAGCGGGCAGTGCATGTCCCCTGCACTCCCCGCTCAGAGTAGTAAAATCTGGACAATTACGTGTCCAAATACCTAGCTTAAAATTTATGACTTGGTCGTAATGGGACTTCCCCCAGCCCCTAATTAAAATGCCTATCTCCACCTATATGGCGGAGATACGGCAGACGTAAAAAGCTGGCTGGCCCCTTTAAAGTACATAACATTACGTACGCCGGCTAGTATGCTAGCCTAGTTATGATGTGCCCACCTGATAGGTAATCACGCATACAGAGTGCGTTATTCTCCTGGTGTACGTAGCCCAGGATCTGGGCCACTGTTTCTGAAGAATGGAGCTCGTTAGAAACTTCCTGCCCCGCTTCAGAGAGGTAAGCGCCTCTCTCCCCAATCCCAACCCTTATACTAATTATTACCCTAACCCTCACCTTCCATTACCCTAACCCTGACATTCCCTTCCCTGCAGCCTAACCCTAAGTGTCACCTTCCAGGCTCCATCCCCTTCTCTGCAGCCTAACCCTAAAATCTCCCCTTCACCCATCTATCCCATCCCCGCAGCTAACCCTAAATCTTCCCTTCACCCATCTATCCCCTCCCCACAGCCTAACCCTAAGACCAACCTAACCTACTAAAATACATTTCCTCAACTGCACTAACCTGTCCGGTCGTTTGGAAAGCATCAGGTCCGGTGGCGGTTCTGCGGTGGAATTTCAAATGGGGGCATATTCTAAAATACTCACAGCCGACAATTAGCTGTCAGCTGTGGGTAAATCTATAATGGGTGTTCATTGCAAGGAACGGTACCCTGTCTGTATTGATCTCTAAATAGACACCTATACACACAATATTAAACAAATCTGATAAAAAGTAAGGGTCAAAAGTAGAAGACTCAGAAGGCCAGACCTACGAATTCTCAAAATTTGGTATTTGTACAATTAATTTGCCTTGTAGTAAGTACAATTAGGGTACAGGTAATAAAACACTAATGAGTTCATAGAGCAAGACCACAAACAAGTTTATTTCTTAGTATGAACATAATGTAGTCTAAACCTTACAGTGGAAACACTGTTTCAGTGGAATGTTGGACCCATTTTTGTTGTCACAACTTTATCAAAGAAAACAATGTTTCTTCAATTCATCACTGTACAGTAGTAAATGGCTGAGAAAGAAATAATTTGAGGACTGAAGCATCTACGTTAAGCAGTGTTAAACGCAGTGCTGAAGTTTTTGGCTTGTACATGACAAACTTCCTAGTTAAGTTTCAATGCTAATTGTCTCTGCAAAACAATTACACAGCACTCATTACTCAAACAGATAAACACAATTAGCGGTTATGCACAAATTCGTAATCATTTTTCAAAAGAAATAAAGAAGAATGGTTACAGGACAGATAATTAAGCCCCAATAGGAAACACAATGTTGTTTTTAATTTATCATTTGGAAACTGTCCACAGGAAATATAAAAATGCAAACTTTTTTATAAGTGGGGGATGGGGGGATTCTTATTTCTGCCTTCTTGCACTATAAATCTTCTACAATCCAATCAGGAGCGCAAACTACAATGTTTAATTATACACTGACCACTTACAACTTAATTGTAAGTGTCCTAATGTAATGCTAACAATAGTTACCTTAAAAATCTAAATGCACAACGATACCAAAGTACTTAAAATATATCTAAAAAACAATATATTGAAAAGCACATTTACTTCTGCAGTGTGTTATCAATTATAGGTGTCATTAAGATTCAATATATGAAATCTCTTTCCTGCAACACAAGGCACAGATGGAAATACATGGTGGCAGAGTAGCTCAGTGTTTAGCACTTGTGTCTCACAGTACTAAGGTCATGAGTTGATTCCTGGACTAGGCCTTATCGGAGTGCTTTGTATGTTCTCCCTGTGTCTGCGTGGGTTCTCTCCCACAGGCCAAATACATGCTGGTAGGTTAATTGGCTACTGACTTAATAACATGTGTGTTAGGCATGACGCTATATAGAAACCTGTTAATAAACAAATAAATAGGAGACGGCAAAGCAATAGCTGATGTAACAGCAAGTTGTAGTTGGATTAAGCTCTGCAAAAGTAATATGAGAGCGAGAGCCACAAGTCCCTGGAGGAATATTGGCAGATAATGCTTTCTAAAGCAGGTTGAAGAGTAAAGTCCCCAAAAAAGCAAGATCATCATTTGAGCTTAGGATCAGAATTTCAGTGTACAAACAATATTTTCAGAGGGTATAGAGACAAAACAGCAGTCTTAGTACTCAATTAATATGGACCGTCTACAAAATGTTGGCTCTGCAGAGAACCTGCATAAACAATTCTACTGATTGTTCACAGTATTCTACTGACACATGTATCAATACACACATTGCACCCTTTGTAAAAGATTTTACAGGACACCAGTAAATGAAATGACCGAGAAGCCAACTTCATAATACTTCAGAAAATCATAGGAGCATTTGTTGCTTTAAATGTTTGAAAAATAAAAGAATAAAGTTGTGCTTTGATTCTTAGCATCTAGTCAAAGTTGAATAAGTCTGTATAACAGAATATATAGAATATATTTTATATGCAGATTATATTAATATAGAAAATATATTTATATGCAGAAAAACTACTGTACAATTACACTTAACTGTACAATTATCTTGCAGAAACATTTGCAAAAATATTAACGTTATGTCCTATAGTATTCAACATCTAATGAATTGTTTTGTCATTTAACAGAAAAATTAGTTTTAAACACAAGGTTTAAAAGCTAGAGTTGATGGACCATCAATACATACATGAATTGATGGACAACCATACAGAAAGTAATTTATTTGTATTCATAACTCAAAGGAAGAAAAAAGGAGACAAAAGTAAAAGTGCTTCCATGCTGTGGCAAATATTATTTCAGATCAATAGGCCTGATCCAAATTCTGTACACAGTCTGCGCAATGGAGGCCAACGTATAGAAGTTGAGATTCAAATTACAATCCGTGTACAGGAGGGCTACCTTAACTATTCCACATGCCTTTCCATGCATGTAGAATAGAGGATCATACGTTAGGGTTAAACCCAGCCCTCACAGTATGATTTAAATGTCTAAAGCAGTGCAGATCTCATATGCTTGGTGGCTGGGCCTGCCATTGCAGAAGCCAATTTCCGCACGGAACGCATCAGGCGCCTGAGTTCCGACACAGTAATATTGCTAATGCGCATGCAAGAGTCAGTTGATTTTCTTAAATAAAGATCCAGCCCAATGTAAATAAAAAGCAGATGTGGACAATGGTATGCAATATTCCACAAAAAATGCCAAGACTTAGAAAAGCATTTGGTTACCTACAGTCAATGATCCTTCTGTTTGGATAAATGAAGCAGACATTAACAAATATATTAACACATTCTGCCCACAGTACATATACTGTAGTGACATAGTAGGATTTATTTTTATGAAGTGCTGATGGAGGAACCAACCAATCAAGAGAATAACTGAATCTAATTGTCAGGGATTTTATTTCTATGGCTAAGGGAGAAACTGTCCTATTTTCACAATCCCCACATTCTTTAATGTATATGTCTAGAGTTGGAGAGTGAGGCTCAATGAGAGAAGACAGAGAGGGAGGGTAAAGCCAGGGAGAGTGAGCAGGGGGCAGATGAAGATGAATTAAGGAATATAGCAGCCTGATAACAGAAAAGAGATGGTTTTGAAAAATGAGAAAGATGATATACTCATGAACGCATTAAGCAACAAGACTCACACAGATCGAAAACCACATTGTATATTTATTAGTGTGCACACACACATACATACACACACTATTTGTGTGCATCTAATAGATAGGTACCAAAGTCTCTAAATAGTGAGAAGGTATGAGATTATATAATATAAAAGAAATGGAAAATAAAAACGAATATTAAAAAAAAAAAAACTAGAGAGAAAATGCAATCCATCTTCAAAATCTGGGTCATCAACCAAATTATAATGTCATGGCAACTCTTGGCAGTTCAAACAAGAGAGGACTCAGGTAGCTTTTAAAAAAAAAACAAAAACACAAAACAATCTGTATTTAAATCATCCTGTCGCCTGCAGAAAGCCCCTGACAACAGCCGTGTTTCCAGAGATAACTCCAGCAAACAAGACAAAGATATAGAAGGCTGTATAATGAGGAGAGGGAGATCAGGCAAGCTCTAGGCCTCCTGCTGTTCTGGAAGAGAGAGCAAGTCACACCTATATTATATAATGATCAGCAGGAGGGTGGTCTGATCTAATCCAAATGTCAGGCTGAAGCTGATCAGAAATGGATAGAAAATCTATCAATCGCTCATATGGTATCTTGTAACAAAGGTTGTTCAACACATAGATTGCTGCTGTTATAGCATCTAAAAAGACAGATATGACAGCATACATCGAATAATTTATCTGTAAAATAACAGTGATTCTGTTCCTACTGCACTTGTCATTATTCATACAGTAATTGAAGATTAAACATAAAGAAAGCATATGACAACGCACTTACTGTACTGTTTTTAAAATGAAAGCAACATATTACTGACGCATGAAGAATTTAAAAGATAAAAAACAGGTATGATGCTGTTCCAACGCAAAATCTGTTTTTGTTCCTTGTATTGACAGTGGTTAATTATTTTGTCCTGACAGTGCCTTTTCCAATTATATATACACTTAAGCTGGGTACACATTGCACTTTTTCACCCAATAAGCGTCCATATATAAAGGATTACCTCCATTTGAAGTCTTAACTAAAGAATTACCAGTGGCATCACTAAGGTTAATGTCACCCGGTGTGGTAACTCATGGTGTCACCACCCACCCTCCATGGGCATTGCGAATTCCCGCTGCGATGAAAGTTGCTTTTCGGCTGTCTCTATTTCTTATGACAGCCGTTTTAGATTATTATTATTTTTTTTTTTTATGAATTGGTGAGTGTGCGAGACTTCGGGTCAGGCTGCGG
>WWET01001101.1:103275-115239 GCA_011038615.1 Limnodynastes dumerilii | reverse complement strand
AGACACACAGAGGGGCACACTGGATACTGGGTGCTGGATACACATGATGATACAATTAATGACATTTTATTGGTATCTATTTTTATTTTGAAATTTACCAGTAGCTGCTGCATTTCCCACTCTAGGCTTATACTCGAGTCAATAAGGTTTCCCAGGTTTTTGTGTCAAAATTAGGTGCCTCGTCTTATATTCGGGTCGGCTTATAAGAGAGTATATACGGTACCTTTCGGAGCACAGTGTTCAGCGCATAAGCAACAGTTTGCCCAGCCAGTTCGGAACTGGCAGGGAGCGAACGGCCCTATCAAAACAGGGGCCATGGGCCTCCCCTTCAATAATGAGTTATACAGTCAGTGAGGTGAATTTCTGTTTCCTCTTATTTGTGTCACAAACAATGTTCAAAGGGTAGTGCAGTAAATAAATAACAAATGTAATAAATTGACCGACAAAGCCAAAAGAGTGATCTAACTCTCAAATATACAGTGTGAAAGAATCATTTCACCAATATTGGTGAAATCATTCAAGTAAAACACCAATTCTTTTGGGTGCAAATAGCACTTTCAAAGTGTATATTCAGCAATTATTCAGGCAATGTCCCCCCTCTGTTCATCTGGTGCAGTCCGCACTCCCCTTGTGACGCCACTGAGTATTACCATCCATGAGTGCACAATTTTTTTGCAGCATTGTAAGTGTTGCAGATGCAAAACTGGTCCCCATGAAAATGTGTGTAACTTAAATATGTTATTAATGCAAAACCAGTCATTTTAGAGTGACCATTTAAGATCACAAGATCTGCAATGCAATGCTGGATTGGTTGCATCAGGGATAGGATATCTCTAACTTGCTTATATTTTTATACCATTCTACTTAATGTTTTTGTATATTTACTGCATACAGAATATATTTATCAAATCTGTGTCTCATATTGGGGAGGGGGGGTGTAGAAGTCATGAGTTTGATAAGGCCTTATCTGTGTGGAGTTTGTATGTTCACCCCATGATTGCATGAGTTTCTTCTGGGTGCTGTGGTTTCTTTTCCACATGCTAGATGGTTAAATGGCTGCTGAGCCAATGTTAACCCTATTCTGTTTGCTATATTTTCTGGAGTGTGTGAGAATACCAAAGCACCCAAACAAACAGAACAAGCAACAAGAAGATCAGAAAATTCAGGACTAAGTGCAGGGACTGAAGAAAGAAAAACAGTTTTCAAAAAAATACAACAATAAATGCTCAAACTGGAGGCAAACCATAACAAACAATGTGGAACAACCAGCCACAAAGTCAATTCAGTCACAAGAATCTCATACCAAACCATCAGTAAAGCAAGCTGAACAGTTGTAGCTACACTCCACTGAATATAATCTGTCTGCAGGTTATTAGCAGGTGCTGTTGCCAACAGGCAAATGTCATTTTTAATCAAGTAACAGCTTACAATTAAAGAAACTTTATCGTTTATTTTTTGGTCATGGTTCCAGAATTAAAATCCATGCAAAATGCTCTGCCTATAAAATATTCTATTTATTTAATATGAAATTGGTGTAAATTCAGAAGGTCCCTTGAGTTCATGATTTCCTTTCTTAAAACTGCAAAAAAAAAGACAGAATATATTGAGATGATTAAAAATAATATATAAAGAGAGTTGCAGAAAGCACATCATTAACAAAGAAGTGATTGAAGCTGTGCATTAATATCCTCCATTATTAAAGAATAAACTCAGAAAATACACATGAAGTGAGAGACAAAATGGCCACTAGGGAGTTGCAGTTTTAGTATGTGATGTTCTGTCTCCTCCACATAAATTTTCCGAAATGATCATACATGCGTTTCCGCAGGCATTTTAGGTACCTTACAGTGACAGAGCTGAGAACATGATTTGTTTCTTACACCTTGCCTTCCTCTCTTTATACTATACATGTCCCAAGACACTGCTCTTCTGGAGAGTGGCAGAGATGTCCTTTATTCTGTCAGCGTTTAAACACACCTTCACAGCTCTAAAGATGCCTTATCAAACATCTGGCTCCTTTGACAAGGTTGTGATCTTAATTTTCTCACATAGCAATCAAGTCTATTTTATTATTTATGCTGTAACTGCATTATCTGTTGTTCAGTCGCTTTACCTGGACGCCGAAAAAGGGATAATTTGAGAACATTGCATGTATTTGTTTCATTGGCATTACTTGTGATTGCTGAACATCATGAGGTTTTGCAATGATTACTAAATCCTTTTACAGGATAAAAAGGCCATATAGTCAAAGGCGGCGAGGGAATGGTGTGCATTCCCTCCATTCACCAGTTACAACATGTAATAGAGATGTGCAGACGCTAACATTATTTATATCATGTGGTGTCACGCGTTGCATATAAACTATACATTATTCCTACCATGTACTTTCACTTACTGCTTGTAAACACAGTTTCTAGAGAGATAGATGGAAACATAAGAAGATAGAAAGATAGCTTCTCATTCAGCTCTTGCACTTTACTTGTAACATATGAGTTTGCATGATATATTTTGTAAGCCTTGCTTATAACTCTACATAAATCTTGTTTATTTTATATCATATTGGCACCGTAATATACTAAAAGGATTTTGAGCCGGATGCAGACTTAACGTTAGGTGACTTACGCAAGTTACTGCCTATTTATTAACGGATTTTTATATAGCGCTTTACAGAGAATAACTAACATTCACATCCCTGCCCCATTGCAGCTACATTCTAATTTCCCTAACACTGACAAACACATAAACACAAACTAAAGCTAATTTATTCAGCAGCCAATTAAACTTCCAGCATGTTTTTAGCATGTGTGAGGATACCGGGGCTCACGGAGGAAACCCACGCAGACACAGGGAGAACATACAAACTCCACTCAGATAAGGCCTAGTCCAGGAATCGAACTCATGACCTCAGCGCTGTGAGACACAACTGCTACTCACTGAGCCACCGTGCTGCCCCTAATTATAGTACTGCAAATACACGCAACATGTGACATAGTGGATCTATCGGTCATACAGAACGCAATTGCGTTCACAAGGAGATCCGTACGACAGGGTGTGCCAACCTTACGCTACACTGACATAAGTAGGCAGGGGAAGCTATTTCAATTTTGCAGTGTGGGCAGTGTAACAAGAGTTTTGCAATGACATAATACAGCACCCATCCTGGGACGTTTTCAGGCGTTTATAAACCATATGGCTGTGTGAACAACTTGACTCATTTCTCAAAACGCTTGGCAGGTGCAGTGGTAAACTTGAAGCCCCCATGTAAGATACACGAGCAGGCTCTCTTGTCTGTTTCCCTGCAATATTGCAAGCCAGCATTGTACAGAAGGTTGCTAAATGTTTCACTTTTGAGTTTTCAGTGGCAGTGTCTAAAAAGCAATGCAACAAGAAAACTATTAGTAGAAGCAGATGTTTTGTAACTAAAGTGCCCAGCTGTGTACTAACAAAATGATTCTCATGACAATTACTTAGCCATTCCTTGGCTTCATCTGCAAAAATACTAACACTGCCTTGGGATGCATGCTGAAGAAAAAGACGAAATGGAAAAAACATTGCATCAAACATATTGGCAGCACAGAGACAAGTATATCTGATTTAAAACAACATACAATTGCTAGCAGGTCCCCCCCAGTGGGTATGAATCTTTACATGTCATTTATGTAAACAATTTATTGTCAGTGCAAAGTGGCAGATAAATATGGAAAAACAAGTATATCAGCATTGAGACCCATCGATTTCTTATATTTTTGTTGTCATGAAGTCTATGCGGTGTAACATTGGAAATTACCTTATTGTTTTTCCCTAGCAGCATATTACAGTGCTCTTTGTATAGGCAGCACTATACAGAGATCAGGAGAGATTTATATTAGTTATTTCCATGTTGGCTGCAAGAAAAACTCATACATTGGGTTATGGGTCGTTGGTTACATATTATTAAAATAAAAATTGTGTGTACTTTATGTTCTGTGGAGCTCTGTCATAGGACCACAACAAACAGAATTCAGAATCTGTTAAAGTCCTGTCCTAATAATTGAGGACCAAAGACAGGATCCAGACCTGAGATAGCACAGCACTCAGAATTCAGAGCACAGCAGTAATGTAGATCGGAAGCCGGAACCCCACTGTATACCAACTCCTGTGTGGGCAAAGCTACTCCCCTTGCAGGAGCAATGAGCACATGAATTTACCTTAAAATTCCACACCTTCCCTATGTAGAAGGAGGATGGTGTGAACGTAGTACGTAAAGGCTGTGACCAGCCTACTGTACTACTTCCATACCTCCCCTTTTACTTCCTACCCCACCATCTGAAGTAGTACCAGTACAGAATTCTGGAACCAGAGGATGCAGGTCTGTCTTGGTAACGCAATGCTTGTGTATGCACAGATTACCAAAAGTGGGGGTTTTCCAATTCTAGTAATCGGAAAATGCTCCCTTTTAGTAAGCCTGGATCTGGCCCCAGACCCTCAGGTGTGGGTCAGTTGTCGGCAAAAGGGCCATTCACAGAGCCAATTCAAAATTGTCTGGTAGAATTCTATTGTTCCTGCCCGCCAAGGACAAGCAATCGAAGATCCCCAGATGAATATGCAGCAGCAAGTGGTATTTCCCTAATCCCAACCCTTGGGTGTTCCGTCAGGTACGCCGGGGTGATTTCGGAAAACCAATGAATGGGTATGAAAATGAAAATCAGCATACTTACCCATTAGGAACACTAATTGGGGATATTTTCGAAATACAGGAAGTCGAAAAGGAGCATTCAAATGTCTGGATTTCGTAAATATATTTTTCTTTCCGGGGAAGGTGTCTTAGGACCCTCGCATCCTATTTTCTCCCTTGTTTCCACAAATATGGAACATATTCCATTATCTGGCATTCGCAGAACATGAAAGCGAAGGCTTAAGTCGCTCTTACCCCGCCATATTGCATGTCAACATGATTTCATCCTCTATGCTCACTTCCTCTGGTTAGGGGCCAATCATGACCCATGTCATTCACTCTAATTGAGAAGGGTCTGGAATGTATAGGACACATACATGATGACCCCAAGAAATACATTAGTACTGGATGTAAACACCACAATTCCAACTACAGAGTCACATGAACCACAGTCATGAATATTATTCTCATGTGCCAGGGGAAGAAAACTGCATGGTACCATTTCCAAAAATAAGGGACTGACCCCCCCCCTCCTCCTGTTTCACAGAAAAGAATAAACACAATCTGCTTCTCTTACTTTACATTGCTCTGCCAGCTGCAGACACTCATCAACGCCCCTTCTGTGTACTATCCCTTCATTTTTCTTATGTGCTTATGTTAAAAGAAATTAGGCTCAAGGTCAATTTTAGAAGACAAGTGTGTTCCGGAGCCAAGGTTTATGGTAAGTTACTTGCTAACACAGACCTATTAAAAAATAATATGTAGTGATTTATAGAAAATGGTTTAATGTATGAATCTGCCACAACAATCCCCTGTCCAATAAACTTTCTGAGCACACAATGACACTTGTAATACATTTTTCAAGGAACATTAACATACACAAGATAGTTATATGACAGCTGTTTTTCACTGGAACAGTTTATATACATACAAAATGAAATGTCTTTGAACTATAATAGAGTTCCTCAGCCATGTGCAGAGAAAAGATTGGATAACACATTGCATAGACATTTGAGGACATGACTGCCAATCTATTTCACAGTGACAGTAAGAAATAGGAGGAAGGTAGCGATAAGCAGCATATAACATGAACAGACTGAACGGTATGTAATGAGTATGTTCAATCTGTAGTAATGTGAAAACAGTTCGTATTATATAGTAAGTTGGTGTTTACCTTGGCAACAGCACAAAAGAATAAATATACATTTATTAACCCTAATAATGGATTCAGAAGTCTTTACATTGTAAAAGGACATGACATTAGGGAAATTTATTATTAGTTGTGCATTAATGAGAAAAAAAAACGACATTATTATTAACAGATTTTAGGGTGTAATCAGAAATGGTTTCTTATTTTGAACTACCTATTAACATCACTGATTTGACATTCTTTATCCTCCCCATTGCATAACCAATGGGAGTAGCCTGTAAATCCAGTGAGACAGTCATGTGGACATTATAGGTCATTGATGTGCATTTAGATGGTCATGTATTACTAATCAGCTTGCATCTGCTGTTAAAAAAGTTAGCACAATGTCTAATATGCAGATCACGTCAATTCTTAGACTATTCTATAAGCTCATTAACTACGAATATTTTCACCAATAAATTAAGAATATGACTACACCGTTTTGGTATAAAAATTTATTACAAACAAATTATGTTGTTTACTTCGTTCATATAGCTTATCACACATTTTAGTAAGCAGTAGACAATTGCTCAATATGCCCATGTCCAATTCTTTGTGGGGCTGCTCTCATTACCAACCCAGGTGTTATAAGTTGTTTTTTTGTTTTTAAGAAGCATGTCTAGCCGAGGAGTATATTATCAGTAATTAAATGAAATGGTAAAGCGGAACATGATGCCTCATTCTCCCCATTTATAAGTAAAAACTATAGACTAGATCCAGGCTTCTGAATGTCACCCCGCTTACGCACGTAAACTGAGCCGTTTTTAGGGGTGGGCGAGCCATGTAATTGCACGGTGGGCACCCAGTAGGTCCCCACTTTGGGTCACCTTAAGGCTCCCCAAGGCCGTTATCACACCATCATTCAAAGAACCAAAGTACTGGGAATACAGGGCTCCTCGGGAAAAGGGAGAATACAGCAAGGGTAAGTACATTATAAAATAGAGGGGCAGAAACGGAGGCTTGGCACAGAGGAGGGGCACAAACGGAGGCTGGGCACAGAGAAGGGGCACAAACGGAGGCTGGGCACACATAGAAGGAGTATAAGCAGATGGCTGGGCACAAACAAGGGGACAAAAGTGAATGCAGAATTTATTATGCCCTGGGCTTCATTAAGTCTAGAAATAACGCTGAACGTAAAATGCATAACTGAGGAGATTTTTAGATTGTTTGTAGAGGAGGGCGCATACTTTTACCAAATTTTTTACTGTGTTAAAATTTGTCACTTTCCTTCCTCAGATAAAGCAGGTAAATTGTCCATTTAAATACATAAATAAATCAAAACGTTAAAAGAAATTATTGCGGTCCTGTTTTTTCAGGTCAGCGTTGTGGGTTATCTTCCATGTTCATAAGCTATATGATGATTATCATCATAGAGTGTATGGCAGGTTTTATAAGAAACTATTATCATTTGTTTTTCTACAATCATCAATTGAAAAGTAGAGGGTGCACTTAGGTTCATCAATATAGTATTGAATGCAGTCATAAAATAGCTTAAATAAATCATGTATATAATTTGCATTATTCATAAATGCATTATATGTAAACAGCATCATAAATAATTGATCACATCAATACAGGTAGCCTATTGTAGCTCTATGCACATTACTTTACTGGCCATTAGAATAGGATTTGAAACAGAAAAACAAATCATACTGCATTGATTTTTGTCAGAAGAATCATAGAAAAAAAAAATCTTGTTTGATTTGAGGTCTTCTATTTCATGCCACGTCCAGGACAGAAGCGGGTGTCTGCGCAAACCAAATGCTGTTTTATCTGCCACTTAATTACCATTCCTGTTAAACTATCAAATACTCAGGAGTGAGACTGAATGAACAGATGTGATCTGCTTATCCTGAGCATACTGATGAATACTGATGAGAAGTTCAGTTGCACCAATAGTATCCTGAAAAGATATCACCTTTACTCTGGAAAACATTAGCACCATGCTACAACAGACAAGGTTGCTATCAGCAGGCATCTGTAACCCTCTGGGTTTTAGGGACTGTTTCCACAATGTGATAAATGGGAAACTTTGACCCAAAGGAAATGATCCTTAAGAAAACAAAGACTGTAGAAATAGTTTCATGCAATTAGAAGCATGAATAGACTGTTAGAACTTGCATGTACACAAATTGCCACCCAATAAAGTTTTTATATTTAAAAAGGGGGAATTTTATACTAAAAACAAACAAACAAAATGAATTACATAACGTGTTCTCATCTAGTGGTATGTGGACCATAGTTTGGTGGTACATGGGTCAATTAGGCAAAGTGATAAAATACTGTAAGTCTACTACTTCCTTAACAAAATGTGATCCCAGATGTCATATTTAAGAACATTTTGAGAAGTTTGTAGAAAATTTACCTCAAAATCACTGCAAAATATATTATGCTTTACAAAACTAGTAGAATAATTTTTTGAGAACTATCAAAACAAAGACTTGCATTGGATTAGGACATTAACCCTTCTGAAAACATAGCGCAGCAAAGGTTAAAAAAGCAGTCCCAAAACAATCACATAAAAAGGTGGTCTATGCTGTAGCCTATACTGGTGTACAACATATCTTAAACTACTATGGGCCACACCATATGGGTGAGCTTCCTGTCTGCACATTGCTGCTCAGATGGTTGAGTCTTGAAACCAGTGTGGCAGGAAATGGTCAGCAGTAATCGCCAGTGTGTGGCTCTGGTATTGGGGGCTTGCACTGGCAGTAAAAGACCTTTTATTGGATACTGACTTTTGAGACTTCTGATTATTCCAGTGTGTGGCTAGCTTAACAGCTGTGATGATTCCCAAAAGTGGAAATATGGGTTTATATTCCAAATGCATATAGTTTCCCTTTAGAAAAACACATAGTATATTATTGAGAATCGCTCTTCTAGACAATTTTGACAAGTAATTTTAAATACCCACTGAATAAAGCACCTGCAGGCCACTCGGTAAAAATACAGTGTCTTATTTACATTTTCTTAAAGGACCACTGAGGGATGTAACCATACACACATGAGATATTGTAACATCACTGGCCTTGTCCTTGTTTATCAATTCACCAACCCATTAGGTTTCCAACAAAGCACATATGCAAAGCAGTCAGTCATTATTTGTATAATCAGAAGCCTTTTAACAGTCGACTGAAGAGAATTTCGTTTAATACTTATTATGTTATGTGTAAATAATTCTGGGTGCATTTCGTACAGTTGACCACAGAAGGAACCACATAATATAGGTAATTCACTTACGTTGTGAGTCCCCACTGGGATGTCTCTCATTGCGAAATAGGGAAAGCCGAAAGTTGCTTTGACTGTCCCTATTTTGAATGAGAGCCACAGAATTTTTTTCATGAATAGGGGAGTAAGTGATACTCACCCTTTCATTTTCAGAAGCGCCACCACCGGACCACTGGAGAAGTGAGTAACCCTCTCCCGGGACTTAGGAATAGGCTGCGGGGGGTAGACTTAGGACCAGGGACCCACACTCCTGGCCCTAATCCTAACTTTTATCCCAGCAACCCTCACACATAACCCAGGGACTTTTGGCCACTGCCCCAGAAAGGTTACTGTACAGTGTTGCCTGAATCTAAAGAAAACTTTATATGCCTGTTGAAAGAACTTATATTGTGAGTATTCACTTGAAAATATTGTTTTTATTCTTGTTCTGAAATAAACAATATTGCACTAGGGCCAGGTGCCTTGTCTTCCTTCTCTTCCTTCCACGGGGGATACACAGAGCAGAGCCACAGAGACACAGCGTCTGTCAGCCTGTTATCTGGAAGAAGGACGAGCAGCTGAGACACCAGCTGATCAACGATTCTTGAAGTCATACACTGTTGCACGAGGACACCAGCACCGGAGGAGAAACCAGGAGACCCAAAAAACTAATAAGGACTACAGAACTGTGAGCTATCCTCTCTGACATTCATTACCATGTCATTGTGCTCTTTCTATAGACTTGTACTTTTTGCATATCATCACTATATATTGGGAATCGTTTGTGCAATCCCCTGTAAGCTTGCAGTGAGCTGCCGACACGAAGGAGCGCTATAGATACTATGTTAAACTTCACTTTTCTCCACACTCCTTCACTTAACAGATTTCCTGAGCATTTCTAGATTTTAAATTTTGGAGACACAGAATGGCAGTTTACCGTATCGGTGAGGTAGCCATGGAACAGCAAGTCTTAGTTTAGTCTTCTATTTAGGATGGACTGTAGCAGAGATCAATGAACCAGAATGGCCTGATAAGGGGATGTAGATTAGATCTGTCTGTTTAGACATAGCATTAGGTCAAACAAAGGACTGGATCCAGACCACCACACGATTTATGTACATGCAGAGGTCTGAAAGTCTGCACAGAAGCGGGGAGTGCATGCCCCTATCACTGCCCTCTCTCGAGCGGGGTTCTGGACACAAATACGGAACTGCTGTTCCCGGCCCTTCATTAGCATGCCTATCCCTGCCTGTATGAGTTCCATACGTTAGAAGTAACATTAGCGTAACATCTGCCATGCTCATTGGCCGGCGTTACTTGTCAGGGGACTTACGCAAGAGACTTGCATAAGTCCCTGATTTACTTATGTCTGGATCCGGTCCATAATGTGCAATATGTCCATAGTTTTATGCTCTTAACGAAGAATATTTATTATATAGGACATATAGCACATTTCTGGTAACTAGCTCTCAGTGACCACAAAGTGTTTAAAGCTCCATGATCATGACATTTGTACTAGTACTAGCAGAGGTGTTGGCTTTCCTCAGCAACACCTCAACAACTATTATAAACACAAACACAGTGGACAAGTAATCCAATGCCAATTAAAGGAACACTGACACACAGAAGTGTAAAACCATCCTCTTATCAAAGATGCAACAGAACAGAGAGCAAGAACATGTTGCTCTTAGACAATAAGACGCTGAGTGCTCCTTCAGTCAAAGATGAAGTAAAGATAATGTGGAAAACCATTTATGTAGAGGAGCATTTATTTTAGATTATGTAGCAAGAGGAAAGGATCTGGACTGACTCAAAAGGCCTTCCTACAGATTTCTGGATGCAGTTGGGATCTGGCCCGAGACTCTTTGGGCTCTATACCGCTAGAATATTGTATACCCTATTCTATTCTATAGTCTATACTATTGTATACAATAGTATAGACTATAGAATAGGATATACAATACTACTCACCTCTCCTGCAAGGTCCCGCGATGATCCTCCATGTCTTGCAGGACTTCATTCATGCAGTGCATAAATTAAGTCTTGCGCATGCGCAGGACCTCCATTGCGGCACTTAGAAAATTTTTAGGCCCTGGCATGAAAAACACTGCGCATGCGGTGTGTTCAAGCTGGACCTGCAGTCAGCCGTGTCACACGGACAGGCAAGTCCTGTTTTCTATTTCATGGTCTTTTTTTATTAATTTGTTTTCTATATTAAAAACATGTATTTTTATTAAAGTTTTTTTTTAAAGCAACAAAGCTTCATTTCAGTGAGACGTGAATAACCCTTCTTATGTCCCCTGTCTGATTCCCGGGTCACTGGACCCGGGTTGCGGCAGGTGTGACCGTTCACACTGAGCCCCGACCCGGGTTGTTAGGGCTTGCCCCTCCAATATCCCGGGTTTTTGGCTCAGTGTAAACGGGTTATAAGTGACCATTCAAGTTTCTAAAGCTGGGTACACAACTTTACAATCTTACCAGATACTGTCAGAGGACTGGATCCACACCCCTACATACTTTCTGCATGTGCGGAAGAGGGGAGTGAATGCCCCTGTCATTCTACTCTCATGCTGGCTCCTGGACAATACAGAACCCTACCTTCATTTCTCTGCATGAACTGCTGTTCACCACCCTTAGCCGGGCATGCCTATTGCTGTCTGCATGGCAGGGATTAGGCATGCGGAACTGAAAGGACTTGTGTAAGTCCCCTGACTCCCATCTGAGGTGGTTGAGGATAACACAGTAAAACAGTTTAAACATACCTGGGGTAAATATAAGGATATTCTAAATCTCAAACTAAATTGAGGGTAAATAGGGTCTAAGGTCAGTATAGTTTTAAAAAAACAACTGGGCAGACTGTGGCTCTTATCTGCCGTCACTTTCGATGTACTTCTGTCTGGATCCGCCGGAAAGA
>WWET01001101.1:88940-102949 GCA_011038615.1 Limnodynastes dumerilii | reverse complement strand
GCGCCGGGGAGATGTCGCTCGGGCCTCCAGAGCAGCAGCGTAGTAACGCTGGAGGGGGCGTCCCCCAGCGTTACTACGCTGCAGTTAGTGCAGGTAGGCAGGGGGAGGGAGGGTAATGAGACTGGGAGGGCGGCGTTTGCGTTGCAACGCCGCCGTCCCAGCGTATTAACACTCGCTTACGCCTGCTGAAGTTAGGGTAGCCAGTCGTAAGCGAGTGTTTATACGCTGGGGCAAGGGGGAGTGTTGGGGGTGTGCAGCGATGTTACGCTGAGCGTTAGACCGCTCAGTGTAACATCGTAGGTCTGGATCAGGCCCTAAGTCTCCAACAGGATTGTGTAAAACCTCCATCTGGGAGTTAAATCCCTAGAGGATTGTATAGATGTGTACCCAGCTTAAGTTCCCATGCAAAGAATACAAAGCAGGCATTTATTTAAGACAGTCCAGATATACCTCATAAAAATAAAAATAAAGTAAATTTTGGTGGTGCTCATATGCGAGTACTGAAAATGTAACATTTCTTTTCCCATAACTAAAATTTTTACTAACTAAAATCTACTAAGCCACACTATACGTAGATTACAACTCTCAGAGGTGTTTCCAAACAATGGACAATGTGATTACTAGAAAAGTGATTAAAATAATGCACTAACTATACATGCAGGTGATGCTTTGTAAGATGATGCCATGTTCACTGAAACACAGGCTAGTCATTATAAAAGAACAAATACGAAAACATCAATGATTGACTATTGCTTTGTAACCAACACTGATTTTTATCTGTGAGAAACCATGAACGAAATCTAGTCCAACCTGTTAGTATTCATGTGTACAGGAGTCAGTTGTGATAGTGACACAGAAACTGGTCTGTACAGTTTGAGCTGGAAATGCAGACGGCGAGTTTCACTTCACTCACCTTCCATCCTGTCTTCATGCTATGAGCTCAGAGCTAGTAACATTGCAATGGTGACGTCTTAGCCAAAGCATTTTTACAGGCCTGAAATATGATGAAATGTTTATTTGCACACTGAATAATGCAAAAACATTTTAAAGCATACCCGTCATGTAATACTAATATGTAGATTTAAGAGCACAAGTCACTTGACTATAAGAGTCGTCATTAATTATATTTACAACCAGCCATATGACCCTGAGCTTAAAATAAATAAATAAACAAACTCCTCCTCATGCCAAGTATAGAAAAACATTTACTATATTGACTAATCACATTTCCCTGTGTCATATGAATGTTAAGGTGTCTGGGCAGCCTAACATGGCTGCCGTTAAGTTTCTTAAAATGTGTTTTTATACATACGTGTTATGAATACAACACATGCTGATAAGGATGGATGTGCGTGGTACGAACAGAGGTTATGTGATACTAACATTATGCAAAGCTAGCCTGCGCACATATGCGCAATAAGATAACAAGTACCAATTAACTTGCTTCAAACATGATTATAAGCCAATAAGGCGAGTTCCAGCTCTGTTGCAGTCGGGAAATGGAAATATAGGTTTTAGGACAAGGTCAGATCCGCAGATTTGCCTACAGAAAGTACTGCAGAAGTGCCAGTTTTGACCTCTCCAGCTCGACAAGCAATGGAGATAGGAGCTCCTGGATACCTGCTAAACATTATTAAGCAATAAACATCAGCTAAAGCTAATGCTGAACATTACTGAAGCTAAGCAGCATTCATATATTTTGCTTAATTCCTAATTAAATATTAAAATTGATTAAGAAATCTGTTGTCTTTTCTCCTTTAACTCCTGGTATTTAAGGAACCCTCACGTTCCACTAGGAACATAAGGAAAGAAGAAGAAAAAGATTTACTGAATTGGGAAACAATAGAGCACACCAGCAATATAACTTGTAAATAAATATATCGGAAAGAACTGAAGGGGTCTGGTATAAAATGCTACCAGTCAAAATGTTTACTTTTCACAGGAAATATCACACTTCAATATATAGTTTAAGATATAACTGCACAAGCAGACATGTCACACAGTATCAAAACCAGATACATTTGTTATTTGAATAATGAACCCAATATCGCGTCACTTGGCTAATTTTTCAATATTTTCTAAATAATTCTACTTAGATTGTATGAAACAACAAGGTTATCCAAATGGCCCCAAATGCTATAATATAGGTAAAAAAAAAAATCAGACAACTATTCTTCATCATAGTCTTTATATAATTCTCAGTCTAGAGCCAATTGAAAAGGATTAGTAGGAGTTTGCTATAGGACAGTAAAGCCATTACTCACTAGTTTTTGTCATATTTACAAATCAAAATAATTGTTGTCCTTTGCATAAAGCAAGTGGAATCACAAGTAGTCATTACTTAGAACCAATACATAAGTGGAAACATAAAAAGGTCTTGTTATTTTATGCTAAAAATTCAAGGACTACTAAGATATGATCATGAAAAAAGGGTCTGTGATTCTATTTACAGTTCACATGTATTAAGCATTACAACAAAAAGTGCACTGCTTTGTATTTCAGTACAATGGTCTGTTTTATGAATGCAAATAAAGGTTTTAAGAAATGCTTTAAGCCAATAGATGTGAATATCAGCTTTCAGCAAACTATTACCTAATGGAAGCAAGCAAAGCACCAGCATGAACGCTATTGTGGTCAAATGTGAGTTGTACATTTTTACGATTCCATCTTTATGCAATGATTGAGTGGAATTTTGCATATAAACAGTCTGTTCTAAAACGCAGCTCAAACTGAACCATCAGACTAATTTACATCGACAACATGGCAGAAACTAAGCACGAGGTCAAGGGTCTAGTTGCCCTGCTTCAATATAGTAATGAACAGATTTTTTATTTCTATATTCTATATTTTTTTATCCATTTTATTTATCTTTTTCAATTACTGGTTACGCCTATAAAGAAGTATAAAATACTATCTCCCTTCAGCAATCCTATGTGAATACTAAAATCATATTCAAACTAAACCAATAAAACACAATTTATAAATATAAAACAAAATTACTTCTTTGCTTTAAAGCTCTTTAGTCATTGCTACAACTTGGCCGTTAACCTATGTCAGGGAAAGCTAGTCACTTGTAAGTCAGTTATAGTAGCCAAATGGTATGTGTTGCTGCAGCTTTAATCAAAGATTCATGGGTCACGGGAACTATTAAACAGAGATCTGCACACATATCGGTCAATCATTTATCTCAGTAATTCATGCCAGTGGTGGGTCTCATACAGTAGATAATTATAAACTTTGGTCTCTGAAATGTTTACCTAATCTGAGACGAGAGATCAATATTCACATGAAGATTATCGCTCTCTATTGACTGAGAGTGCACAGGTGCTTTCGAGAGAATAATGACAGGGCAGGGGAGATATCGGAATATGTTTTACTGTCCCATGTCTGCTCACCTGCTTCAGTAAAGCACCTGTGTGCTCTGAGCCAAGCTATCCACAGGGAACAATAATCACTAAGGGGGAGGTGGAAACAGAATGGTAGAAAAAACAAAGCATACTGTACACACAAAATTCTATTTTGTCTCCGTTATAAATAAAGATCCATATTGAAAGATTTACAAGTGTTCCTAATTAGGTTTTCGACCATATTTATTTGTAGTGACCGTTTGTACGGAGCATGCCCAGAAAACAGATGCGCAAAAACACGCTATTTAAGTGAAAAGCACATTGTGGCTGAAAGGGTGGGAAGCAGCTTTCAGAATCTTGTACTGAATGGCTGTGTTTACCCGAATAAAAATAAATGCAATTGTGAACATATTAGGCATACGGATTAGAATTTGCCTAACGTCTAATGTAAATGAATGATGACAAACCGCCCATACACCCTACGACAGCTGAACATATAACAGACAATATGGCCAAAATTGGATTCCAACACAAGTAGTGAGATACAAAATGGTAGTTGATTGCTTAACATTATAGCAGGCTTTTGATCGCATTTACCCTGCTACTACCCAGTAATACGTATATTCTGAATCAAAAATATGCTCCAAGACCACAGCACCGCTGCTAGGAATAACCTCAACTATAAAGAAAATGAAGGGGATAAATCTATTGCCATGTTTAACAAGCTGCACGCAAAATTTAAATATATAAACAACAAAATAAAATAAAACTCAGAGCATTCTCTTCAGGGAGGTTAAAGCAGGTGTTCAAACTTCAGTATTAATATTTCCAGTTCTAGAGACTAACATGAACTGCCAATAACTCTGAACCTCACTCCACAGATTTGCAGACCAAGACTTCCATTTGATGAATCACTATTTTGAATTACTGCCAGTATCAAGCAAAGCACACACAATTTCATTTTTTTTTCTCTTCAGAGATACTTAAATAGATCCTGTTTCAGTGAAGTCCTCAGCTGGCTCTCATTGCACCATTTTGCTACTTGGCAGTGCCTAAACAGTGTTCAGATAATAATATATAGTGCTTTACAAAATACAACCTAGCAATATATTGGACATTTCCAATCCTTCTTCTGATGAGCTAACAAAGGAAGTTCTGGTGCCTGAGGAAAGTGTGTTATAAGGTTATGAACTGTATAGTCTGTTTATATCTGAACCACCTACAGGTCAATATAAATAAAAGATTGAAGTACTGAAGTTTGCTTCTACAACAAAACTTAGAACTTATTTTATTTGGTAAAATCAGATCAGGATATTCAGCATCTGAGCATCCTGCACTGCTGTCACTACTGTTCATGTAGACACAATGGTCATTAGCTACTATAAGGAAAGCAAAACCCAAGTATAGCTTTTATTCAGCGTCCTCATTGTATTGGAAACATTCAACATATTTAATTCATATTAAAATGGTTGCATTCACCATGTCAACCTAGACCTGTAAAAAGAATTTCAGAGATACACTTTCACAGAATTCTTCAGCGTCCACTATATAAGATTTTGGGCTACACGTTTCACCTCCAATTTTATCACCTCATGACTTTTCTGTAGGCTGTGAATGATATTTAGGCTAATATCCTCTAGATCAGGGGTTCTCAACCCTGTCCTCAAGTACCACTAACGGTCCAAGGGCTGGATCCAGAACTACGTCCATCTTCCATAGACGGACGTAATTCAATGAACAATAGCTACTGCGCATGCGTAGTAGCTATTGTACGTAATCTGCGTATCGTTTTGATATGCGGTCTTCCAATCAAGGAAAAGATTGAAGATTGAATCCCCGAGCATAGTTGGATGACAGGCTAACAATATAAGAGATATTCTGTGTAAGAGCATTTACTGTTACTCAAAATCAGTCCCCGAGGAGTTACGGGCTACACAATTGTTTTGTATTTGTTTTTCCTTTCATCGCTCCACGTGGCTTGGAAGCTGTTTGAGGGAGGTGACAGTCCAGGACGATAATCCCTCCCCCCTGGCTGACGGACGGATCGTGGAGAGAGGAAGGAGAAGGTAGAGAGTCTTACAGTTGGAGGTCCGGAACTACCACTCCCAGCTGGAATATATTGATGAGCTGTATAGTCAAGAGAATCTAAACGTGAGTGCAATTCTTGAAACTTGTTAATGAGGTGTTAAAACACACTACACTATTGGATTTCTCTCTTCTACATCTCTGAGTGGAGGAAGGATCGTGGAATAGAAGATTAAAGGTTGGGAACACACTATATGGCACTGTGAAAAGAGAAAGACAGAGTGAGTGTCTCTCTTTTGTTCTATTTGGGATAATATTGAAGGTATTACACCTTTATACCCCTTCCCTCCTTTCATATATATATATATATATATATATATATAGAAAGACAGAGTGAGTGTATCTCTTTCGTTCTATTTGGGATAACATTGAAGGTATTACACCATTATACCCTTTCCCTCTTTTCATATATATATGAATGGAGAGAAAAGAAGAATAAGGAACATTTTTGAAGACTATTGATGAACTGCTAAAGGAGGAATTTATACATATGTGTCTGAACCTTAGTATTGTCAGCGTGGTTTAGAAAGTGACTTTTTGAATCATTTTTTGTGTTCCATACCCAAGGGTATTGATATACGGTGTGGGGAAGCGGTTTGACCCCTGTCACTCGACTGCTGCGGCCAGGGTAAGGAGCGCCAATAAAGGGGTTTTAAAAAAGTTCTTCAATAGGCTTAAAAACATATTGTAGTAGTCACCAGCACTATCTGTTGTTTTTCTGCCATAAAACACATTCAAATAAAAAATTGGAATGAGAACATTTAGAAATTGTTGGTATGCATTCATTTAGCTGCCTTGACCCCAAGCTCTAGTAAAAATAACTAAATAAAAAAGATAAAAGTGGATGTATCCTGTGTACAAAACTCTAATCCATCCCCTGACTCACTCCTCCACATTGTTCTTGTTTTATAGATCAGAACTTCTAAATCTAATGGGCAAGGTGAACAGGAAGTTATTCAACAGATGCTTCACATTACCAGAAGAGTGTAGTTGGATTACCTCACTACCGCACTCATTATCAAGCGGATACTGCCTGGATATAGTTTAATATACCAAAAATCTATATGCAAACTAAAAGCATATAGTTATATTCTATGTATTAGCCACTCTTAGTACACCTGTGAAGTGAAATAAGTAATGAGCCAGTCATGTACTAGTCGGTTACGTAGCAGTAACTCAGTGCATAAAAGGACACTGATATGGTCAAATGGGTTAGTTGTTATTGAAGCCAAACGCTAGGATGACAAATAACTGAACATTGGCCCAGATCCAGACCCAAATATGTGTGTGGGTTTCACAGTACGATCGCATAGCGACTACCCCTGCACAAGGTAGTAAATCTGGATACTTGCGTGTCCAGATTCCTACCTTAAATATTACGACTAGGTATGCGCCCTTACGGCCGCAGACGTAGTCACAACGGGCATTCCCAGCCCCTATCCCTAATTTAAATACCTCTACGGCGGAGATACAACATGCATAGATTAGGGGCCATTCCCTTTTTCGTACCGGCGATCTTACGTAACAAAGTTACATACGATCGCCGGTATGTTAACGTAACATGATTGTGTACATGGGCACATATTACTAGACAGGGGAATTACGCAAGCAGCTTGCGTAATTCTCCTGTCGGACGGAGGTGAGGATTTGCCCCATGGTCCATAAAGCGGTGTATTGGGAATTGGAGAAACGGCCAACCATCTGAAAACGTCCTACTTTGTGTACTATAAACTATAAACAAACTAAACATCCAGTGAGTGGAGCATTGGAGTGAGTGAGTGGAGTAAAGAAACAGTAACGTGAATGTGCTACAACAGCGGTATGGCAGAACTGCATGCAGATTACAATAAGGAAATGAGGATTCACTGGGACAGGGGTCACCAAAACTGGATGGCTCAGTACTGGAAACATGTCACTTGCTCTGACAAATCTCTATTTCTGCCGTGACATGCAAATGGAAAGGTCAGAAACTAAACTTATTAAAAGCATATCTCAGTGACAAAAACAGTTTAGCTCAGGATAGACTGCAACAAAAACGAAAGCATAGCACATATTAGGCTGGGCACACACTGGGATTTTAATAATGATTCATTGCACCGGCTACACTGAAATGATTCAATGTTGGATCATTCAGTGCCTCTTCCCAAACACATAACACACTACGGAAGGAAGCAGACATCAAGAAATCATTGCTCTTAAAAATTAGGAGCTCCCAAAAATCTAATTGCACGATTCAACACGGTTTCAGCGGATTCTGCAGCAATAGCTCTTGTGGTGGGAAGGGTCATGGCTATCACAACTCTAACCATGGACTGGATCCACAACCAATAGCAGATTCCATACTTTGGCCTCCGCTGCAGAGACTGACAGTTTGCTATCCTAAATCCCAGACACAGGAATGTCAACACTCCCCCTCCCCTCCCCCTGCCATTTCTGCTTTCTGAATAGATTTCAGTGCCCTGGACCCTTCCTTATGTAGTCCGCACGCAACGCTGTTCATGTGGAACACTAGATCACAGCCAAGACCTTACTGTATGATTTGCACGCCTATGCCCACTCACCATGCGTATCTCAGCTGCATTCTGCTTGCACAGTACAGATTGATAGAAGTCTTGCGTACGTACCCAGCCCCATGTCATTTGGGGACAAAGGGAGAGGATAGAGGTCACATTGCAGAGAGAAGACTCTAAACACATTGGGGTAGATCCTGACCTAAGTTATGTTTACGTTTGTTGGCGTAGCGTATATACTCTATCGTAGGTACTATGCACTCCCCTCGCTTGTATATACTGTATTTGATTTAAGTTTGCCAAACCTTACCTTAACTTTTCCAAGCGTAAGTACGGACATACTTAGCGCATTGACGTACATGACGGCCTATCCCAGCCCGTACCGCACGATTTAAATGCCCCCCCCCCCGCGTACAAAGCGTATTTTCGGGTGTTGTATGGATGACACGCTTAAGTTACGATGAGAGTTACGTTGTGCAACATCTGCCACGCGCATGCGCAGTACATACAAAGAAGCGATTTTACGTTAGCAACTAGCGTAAAAACTTTAGCATATGTAGCTCAGGATCTGGCCCATTGTGTGGCTGGCAGTTACAGTCAGTCTACTACATAGACACGGGGCAAAGCATGTCATGTGAAGCACAAGGACGGAGAAAGGGTTTGAAGATATAGCAAAAACAGAGGAGACATCAATACCTATGTGCATATGACTGCAGCAGCCACAATGCCATTATCAATAAACAATAGCACAGCAAAAACTATAGAGGGAGCTGCTTAGAAGGGAAAGAAACCCTATTGTCCTAATGGACTGATGAGTCACAACTATTAAGTCAAGAAATACTGTTGCATGTAAGTTGCCTTCTTTATACAGCTGTTTTCACTTAACCACACAAGGATCTCACATGTAGTAATAAACACAATCTGACGGTCTGACCCAATGGTGTTTCTTTGCTTTAGAATACGTATATATGAATAAAAGTATTGCTAGTTGTCTTGAGTCACAATTCATCATAATTCTAGACTGAACCATCTGTTTAACTTGTGTATCACAACCATGGTATCATTGATGCAATTACAAAGGCATGCCAGCATGAAACTCATGAATAATAATTGTAGGCAGCAATTAAAATGTTAAGAGTCAGTCTACTGATCTGTGAGAGAAGAGATGGTGTTCTCTCAGATTTGTGTTTTTAGGTTTAAATTCTGGTATTGAAACATTGGGGATTTTTTTCCTACTATACTTAATTCATCTTCTAATGCAGGGCACACACTACAAACTTTTTCTAATGACGACCGATTAATTATTCTATACTACCTCTTGCTGCATGTCACCGCCGCGAATGAATGGGTAATAGGAGAGGGTTAGGGTCAGCCTGCCGAGAAAGGAGTCTTAGGGTTACACTACAGGGAGGGGAGCTTTAGGGACATGCTTAGGGTTAGGGTCAGGGAAGAGGAAGTTTAGTGTAAGGATTAGGGAAAAGGTTGGGGGTAAAATATAGACTTACCGTCCGAAACTCTGTCTTCGGTGTTCCATCCTCTGCGAGGCAAAAGCAATCGAATTCCCAGCCAGTTCCCAACTGAGAGAACTGCCTTTTTTGAAAAAGGTCCATTTGCAGCGGTGACCCCTACCTCCATACACACTACAGTAAAATTGCAGGAGGAACTTCCCCGTTACCCCCTGCAGCTGCAGGAAGAGGAAAGGGAATCAACTGAAAAAAAGGTAAGAGAAGCACTTTTCTCATGATATCATGCAATCATTCATCAAGAAAATTAGATGGTCTAAAAAATCTATTCAAACAATATTTTTACCTTACACACAATGGGCTGGATCCATATTTAAGAAAGTGCTTGAACTTAGTTACTCCTGGGCTAAACCATGAGGATTGCAGGGACAGTCAAGTTAATTGTATTCTTTGCATGCAGGGATATATCTTTGAATTGCTCACTGCACACAGACACTGACCAGCTTTACTATCACACTTATTTAGACTTGGGACAGGAAAAATCACCTCTCAACTCTAAAGGTGGTCACACACTAGGAGGATCATCGGTCCCAGCAGGAGTGGCCCGATAAACGGGGCGATTTCCCGCAAGGAAAATTTCCCTTTATCGGCACCAAACACGTCCTCTGCTGGGACCGATAATCCTAGCAGAAGAGGGGAGGGGGGAGGCATGGCTCTCAGCGCTGCTCCATATCTATGTACAAAGCTGCTCTGTCAGCTTTGAATACCTTCAAAGCTGTCAGAGCAGCATAGTACATAGGTATACAGCAGCGGTTATTGCAGGTGGTACAGACAGTGATCAGCCAAATAAGCTCTCTTAGAAGCACGGCTTCGGCTGATTCTTGCCTGTATTTCTGCCTGCAATAACTGCTGCCGCATACCTATGTACTATGCTGCTCTGACAGCTTTGAAGGTATAATTCAAAGCTAACAGAGCAGCTTTGTACATAGATATGAAGCGGCGTCTATTGCAAGGATAGGAAGCCTTTCAGCTTGCTGATTGGCTCCCTTAAAATATCGGGAGCTTTCTCCCGATATTTATTCAACTTTCGAAAATACCAAATAATCGTACCAGAGAGTTTCTGGTACGTTTATTTGGCGTTTGAAAAACGATCTTGGCCATACACTACATCGATTATTTATCCGATCACCCGATAATTGGATGATCGGGCCGATAATCGCTGTAGTGTATGGCCAGCTTAATACTGTTTGCAACAGATGAAATATGACTTCCCTGCAATTAACATGGTTTAGCCCAGGAGTAACTAATTTCAAGCACTTACTTGAGTCTGAATCCAGCCCTATATCTTTGATCGTGCATGCATAGCCACTTGCACAATATCAGTCAATTAATTGTGTGATTGGACTAATCATTGGGTGTAGTGTGTGCCCAGTTTAAATCTATTCTTTACCCAAAAAATACCACTTGGAATCAACTATGCAGTTAACTCTTCCATCAACACCTGCACATGCTTATGTTATCCAGAAGGGCGGCACTGCAAGCCATAGAACATTTGGGCTGGACGTCTCATGCCATATAGTTAACATGGTAGGACTGACACAGAGGATCATATGTCTGATGTCCCAGCAATAATGTAATGTGTAATGTGATATTTTCTTTGAATTAGTGAGTGCGTTTGGGAATTATTTTCTAAATAAAGACACACTCAAACTGTAACTAATGGTTTATTTTGCCAATCAAGATCTACTCTACCTTTTAGCATTTCCAATATACAGTATGCTGCACTAAAGTTGCTGCCATCAGATGCAGGAACATTCAATACAATCACAAATCACGTCATTAGGTCTCTTGTTACACACAGATTCACATTTTATATAAAAGTTATAAAGCATCCCATTAGTGTTTTCCCCACTTAAATATATCAAACAAGGCAACATTATAAAAAAAATATTATACATACATACATACATACATACACATACACACTCTCACAATCACACACACACTCTCACAATCACACACACACACACACACACGAGAAAAACTGATTTTTCTACCAAATATTTCTGCCATGATTATATCCTTCTCTGTATTCTTTTATTTACCACCCAATTATGCTATGGTTATGCTTACCCTGCCTCATAAAGCAGATTCTGGGGGATCATTAATAACTTGTGAACACACATGCATCAATAGCTGAACTACAAGACATGCATAAATCTTATAATGGGGCTTGCAACATGTAACTGAACAAAACATGGCACGTATAACAATCACATACCATGAATAAAGCCCAGCAATGATCTCGTAATCTTAATAAATTGTAGTGCTTTACGCCAAGTGTGTATTAAACCATAAGGAAAAATAAATCATCTGTTCTGGCTAGACCTAAAAGGATCAGATTAAAATCTAACCATGTACACAGTAATTTCCACAGAAAATCTTCAATGCAGGAAAGGTGCCATCACTGGCATGGCTGGAGTTAACAAAACATCAACAAGGCAGGGATGACAGCCACACGCTGTACACCAATGACAGAAAGCGCACTATGCAGTGGGTGGGTTTTGTTGACATTGAACACAGGTTCACAACACAGGAATGTAATCTGACAGTCAGGTTTCTAAAGCTGATGTATAATGAAGATTTGTTTTGACTATACACACACAGGAAGGAGATTATGAGTAGGAGGGCCAAACAGTGCTTTCTGCTGATCACCAATGCTGAAACACAGAGAAAGTGTACAAAAACAGATGCAGCACAATGTCAGGCCTCTGCATGAAAAGAGAAGACTCATGTCGCTGAGGGGTTCTATTGCTTATAGGACGCAGTATACAGTACATTACACAGCTTTACATGCATGAAGGTAGACGGGCAACATGGATATTGCTGGCAGATTTTTCAGTCTACAACAGGCATAATGTTCCCGATCCAGATTTACACAAAATGGGCATTTTAGAATCACATTCTGTGAGAGCACATGCCCAGTAGCGCTGTCATTTTGAAAGGGCAAGACAGGGGGCGCTTGCGGATGCTACTGATAAAGGTGGTGAAGATGTATGGAAACTTGAGGGTGTGCTAGGTAGCAAACACTATCACCCTGTATTTGGCTTGGATAATACATTGAGCTACATGGGCAATTATTCCTCAGTTGGGCATGTCATAGGCCTAAGTCCCCTCTTCTGCCATCTCTTACTGCAATAACTAAAGCAGTTCACTGGAAACTATCTAGGCCAAGAGTACCCAAACTAATTAATGACACAGCAGATGTTGCTGCCATCAGCAATGTTGTAGAGAGTAAAAAGTACATTTTGGATAGATATATATAGAAGGTGTAGAAAAAGTAGTCCCCATAATGCATGTCTAACAAGAGGGAGCCGACTGTTTAGCTAACAACCAAAAACCTGAAGAGCTCAGAGATACAGCACTAGCAGAAAAAGACTAGCAATGGTATATTTCTAAGAGCATAGTTTAATGATTGGGTAGTATTTACCATGAACATAGCTGTAATGTCATTCCTCAAAACGTTATAGTACTATAGAAAAGGATTTTATTCATGAGAATGGCAAGCAATGTTTTTTTTGGTTTTCTTTTTTTATATGAACGTAAAAAAGCATGTGTATAGCCAGCCTATCCAACATATATCTGGAGCCTGCTCATTAAAAATGGAAGTTTCAAAGTAGCTTAAAGTTTTATATATTCATTTTATAATTAGTTTAAATTAGTTGTATGAACGGTCTAATACCGCTTTCATATCTCCACCCGGCAAAATCCAGGGTGTTACAACCTGGGATATTACCGTGATGGCAGATAATCCCAGGGTCACATCACCCTGGGATGATCCCTTTTACACTATGTTGACCCGTGTCAGTCTTGACAATGTGATGGGCAGTGTATGGCGCCCAGAGAGAGATCTGTTCAATCTCAGTTCAAGATGTCATTTCTATATGATGATATTATATAGAAATTGAGTCCTATTTCCCTGCGTCAAGGTCTATGGAGATGGCCATCTTTATGGAGACCAAGATGTAATCAAAGCAGTTAACCAAGACAACATGCCTTTAGTAATAAAGCCAGAAATAAAAAAAAACTTTTGTCTCTTGTTAATAAGTTGTATTGTCACCTAGCATTTCTATAAAGAGGTCAGCGGATCACCTATTCACAGTCCTCACACTAAATACTGAATGTGTCTATTTACTGATAACCTAATAATCAATGTAAACGGACTCCTGGCACTGCTAGACACATCCATAGTTGGACTTATTCACAGGACAAATGAAAAATCTCCTTCCTAAGTCACTTATAGCAGTGCTGAGCTGGTGCAGTATTTCAGAAGGATGAGCAGGGAAACATGGCGGCTGCTGCATCAAACTGTCCACTTTCTAATTTTACTATAGTGGAAAACCCCCTTCTACTACCGTAGAGCACGTGAGCAAACAGTCTGATTGTATAATGCAGGGATGGCCAAGCTTGGGCCTCGTGAGCTACCAGCGGTTCATGTTTTCCAGATCTCCTCAGATATACCCCGTTCACACTGAGCCAAAAACCCGGGACTTTGCCGGGGCAAGACCGAAAATCCCGGGTCTAGGCTCAGTGTGAACGGTCAC
>WWET01001101.1:76756-88476 GCA_011038615.1 Limnodynastes dumerilii | reverse complement strand
CAACAAGGAGACCTGGAAGACATGGACCGTTGGTAGCTCACGAGGCCCGAGCTTGGCCACCTCTTGTATAATGTATCCAAAAACCAAATGAAAAGCAGATCTAGAAGTTGGAGATATGAACCAGATCCAGAGCTATGTGCGCTAGTGTTTTTACGCTAGCCGCTGTCGTAAAATTGCCAATTTGTATGAACTGTGCACGCAGCAGATGTTACGCAACATCACTCTGATCGTATGTAACTTCAGCGTAACCACGAACGAAAGGGCGTCATCCGTACAACACCCGGAATTACGCTTTGCAGGCGGAGGGAGGCATTTAAGTCATACAGTATGGGGCGGGTTGGACCGTTACGTACGTCAATCCATTATGTACGTTACAAAAAGTTAAGGTAGGGTTCGGCAAACGTAAATCGAGTAAAGTACGTCTGAGCGAGGGGAGTGCATAGTACTTACGATAGCGTAAATACGCTACGCCAACGAACGTAAAAAGAACTTAGGTCTGGATCTACCCCATAGATAATAATATGGTGCCACTGAACAGGGAAGTGGAGGGATAGGAGCTAAAGGTGTGGAGAGGAAAGCCAATATACTTACACCATCAATAAGTCACTGAATTAGCAGAACTTTTAAAAAGGGCACTCCAGAAAAAAATACCAGATATAATCATATATAGCAAAGGTCAGCACATTCACTGATTTTCAATGACCTATTATGACTTTAGTTTAAGTGCTTATCTTTGCAGTTGAGAAAGTTTAATAAAAAGTTTGGGATTAGCCTTGAGCACTAGTTACAAGCTTTAGAATTGGCACTATATGGATTCCAATTAACCTTCTCACCCTTGTTTGGATAGCAACCAACCTTTTTATAGAATCTAACAACCCGGCCCTCCTGAAGCAACAACACAAAAAAATTCAGGTTCACAAAATGAAAGTCAAAAGCATTTAGTTAGCGGCTGTCAAGTGAACATTTAACATTAACTGTATAGCCTTAAATTGCTGAATATTGAGCAACACAAAGGATAGCTGGAAAAAAAAATGCATATTTAGCCCAACTTATGTCAAATGGCATTCTATAAATTAAAATATAAACAACCTATACATATTTAGATCTATCACTGGTCAACTTATTTGATTTTAAAATGAGATTTAACTTATTGTGCCAAAAGAAAGATGTCAAGCTAGACCGAAAAGACAGTGCTATAATCTAACATAAGAAGCATTGTGCTATAAATCTTCCCATGACAAAGCCGTTTCACAGGGTTTGGTAGAGATTAGGATGGGCACTGCCACCAGCTGTTGTGGTGCCTGTAAATAAAGTAGATGGTGGCTTGTACTTAGTGGTGGGTATGTCATTAAAAGCAACTATAGGTCATCAGTAACTACATGCCAGAAATTTATTTAAACTACTTAAGCGTTTTTCCAAGAGGAAGGTTTCCGGTTTAGCTAATGCCAACGAAACCAGTCATTTAAATATAAAGCAAACAGCACACATACACATCCGTGCCAAAAATTAAGAAATGGCACAAGCAATTTATTATATATTACTTTAGTGCCAACACATCAAGAAAAGGTCTAATAACCAATGCGTCAATACTATAAACACACAGGTAGGTCATTATCTTAAACACTTGTGTTCCTAAAAAAAATATATATATAATTTTACATGACTACCTTGTTTTTTCCTCAATGGCAATATAATTTTTATTAGACACTTTTTTCACAATAATGGACCTGATTCACACTTAAGAATCTTCTTAAAATAAGAACTTAAAGTTACTCCTGGGCAAAACCATGTTGTTTTCGGGGGGCGTCAAGTTAATTGTATTCTTTGCATGCAGGAATACATATTTGAATTGCTTACTGAAAACAGATACTGACCAGCTTTACTATTACACTGTTATTTAGACTTGGGCTGGGAAATATCACCTCCCAACACTAGTACTGTTTGCAACAGATGAAATATGACTCCCCTGTAACCAACATGATTTAGCCCAGGAGTGACTAAGTTCTTATTTTAAGAAGATTCTTAAGTGTAAATCAGGTCAAATAAATCAGCGCCAACACTGAACACACCGTACTTGCTTAAAGAGCAGCAAGTTACTAGGGGCAAAGTTCCTTCTACTTTATACTCATAATCAAGGCTACAGATTACAGCAAAGGATGTAAATACATGCAAGTGACAAAGCAGCAGAAAAGAAAGCATTTAACAAAGTGGAATAGCAGACAAATTCTCAAAATGGATTTTTAGATCATTGTATAGTTCAAAAATACAATGTTTTCATTGTTATACAAAATACCATAGCTACAAAGAAGAGCTTAAAACAAGGACATAAAAGAAAAGGTAAAATACAAAATAAAAAAAAGCAGAAATAATAAAGAAGGCAACCATACACGCTGAATAGATAGCAGCAGATAGACCAGGAGGGGGTTTGCTTCTAAAAATCTTATAAATGATGGATTTTAAATTGAAGTCAACTAGTCCTAATTACAGGGATATAGACTGCTGAACATGATGCAAAGCATGATCCGATATTTGACTCTAAGATAAACAAATGGGTGGGGGAGGGGTTAAATAAATAAATAAGAAATTAAAAACCACAGCTAAAAAGTAACCTAAGTAAATTAAATCAGTGAAATCTTGGTATTATACTTAAACCTTCATCCAACAATATATACCAGTTTTGGAGGTGTATGTGAATGCAAAGAACACACACTGCCATTAGCCCTTTAAACTTATGCTGCGTAATTGCTTATTCAATCCTCTTCAGGTCCAACTCCTGACCATACCCTTTACACAATCCTACAGCAGACCAAGTTCACAGACACAACAGACAATCCATGATAGACACTTGTCCAATTTTACAGCAGACCTCTGACCTCCATCTGCTGCAAGGATCATGTCACTGTACACACCGGAGCATACACACTTGTAAATTGGTTGACTGATTGGCAGTCAGCTCACTTGCTTTGTAAGCAGAATTAAATATCCTTTGACACAACCAGGCAACTAGGATTTGATATGTCACAAGTCCCCGCTGCAATGTCTCTCATTACGAAATAGGGACAGCCGAAAGTTGCTTTTTTTGACCTTAGGGTTAGGGATAGTTTCTTACCTTTCGGAGCACCATGTTCAGCATAAGCAATCGATTGCCCAGCCAGTTCGGAATTGGTGGGAGCGTACGGCCGCATCGAAATAGGGCATTTGGCAATGGGGACCCACACTTTATTTGATATTATAGGCAGTAAGGTAAGCTTACAAACTTTCTAAGTCACCCCAACAGGACGGTGACAGATGGAATTTGATGTAAATGGTATAAGTTTGTACCCTGAATAACAGATGCCATAGAACAACAACTGTTAACATAGAAATTTCATCCACTTAGACGTATCGTTGTTGTAACTTCGAGAAGGAAGTCCTGTTCTTTTTAACCTAAGGATTAAAGGCTTTGTAGAACCTTGTAAAAAAAAATACCAGTGTCATTCAAACACATGCAGCCAAAACGATGATATAGCTTTCAGGCACCTTGCTACAAATTACTAAACACTACATATGTAATAACCTATTTAACACTTTTGTGTAGCCAGATTTCAAAATTTTTCAGGTTAGCAATAAAGCTGGGTACACAATGGGTAATTTTTCCCATCAATTATTATTGGTGAACATTTTCCAAAAGGGGTACAGAAAGGAAAAGGGAAGTCGGGGAAAATTAAACAACCAAAAAAAAACAAAAAAGGTGGGGGATTCAAAAACTAATGGGGAAAATTAAACACCACAAAGATGAGGAAAAACCAAAAATTTACAGGGGAAGGGCGACACCAGATGGGATGCGCTCTCCGTAAAGAAATACAGACAGCCAAAAGCTCAATATTGGTTGCCTCTATTTCGAAAATATCACCAATTAGAAAATTTCTTAATGAATGGGTAAGTATGCCGAATTTATTTTATGGCAAAACTTACCCATTCATTATCTTCAAAAGCGATGCCACCGGACAGGTTACTGTATAAGGGGACTCTTCTTAGGGTCAGGCTGCAGTGAGAGAGCCTTAGGGTAATAGAAAGAGAGGATTAGGGTGAGGGTAGGGTGAGGATTAGAGTAAGGGTTAGGGTTAGACAAATACTTAACACTCGCTGCTTCGACTTCATCCTGGGGATGATCGATTGCTTGTCCTTGGCGAGGCAGGAGCAAGCGATTTGAGAGCCAGTTCAAAACTGGCTAGTAGAAAACGGCCCTTTTTAAAGAAAAGAAAAAAAAAAAAAAAACATTCTGACCGCTGACCCACACCCCAGCAGATCACATAGTATTGTACAAATTACACGTTGGACATTAATAAAATAACAAAAAATAAAATGACAAAGCTTGAAAATCCACACTGGACATGTTTAACAAGATCAGATTACTTTAAAAGATTTATCTCCTGATCCGAACCTTGATCAGCTGCAGGATGCACTGTACACACTACAGATAATTTACCTGTGGGTCTGTTTGCAAGAGCTCCCAGAAACCTCTGCTGGAACGATATGCACGCCCAAATACAGCCCTATGCAGGAAAAGGAGGCTCTGAAGATTGGGAAATAGTACAAGCTGAAAATTTCTCCCAGCATTGTGACACAGCTTAACGAAAATATAAGGAGCTCCCAAAAATCCCAACAATGCTTAGCTGTTTCACATGATTTTACAGCATTGTTGGAGCATAGACACATAAGAAGTCGGCCCTGGCTGTCGGCTATTATAAAATCGGCATAAATGCCATTTAAAAAAAGCACATTGTGTATCCAGCTGAACGTTTCTTGTTATTTTGTTACTTAAACTTTGCTGCGGCTGTGCATATATTAATAAAGCAGGTCTGCATTAGATGCAGCTTCACTCACTCTTGTAGAGCAATTCTCGATCATGTGATTACTATTGGGAGAACTGGATATCAGATTACAGTTTACTGTTCAGACTTCACAAGATGTGGTTGCCGTCCAAGCGGCCGTATTTTGAACATTCGACAGTTAGCTGGCCCAATACCTACAGGCTGCGGCAGGTAATTAAGGTTAGGTTGCAGGGCATGAAGGGTTAGAGTTATAGTTGTTGACCATCGTTGGACATCATATATTCACTATAAATTTGACACACATGCACTTAAAGTACAAAATTCAGGATAATCTATTAATTTTAATAAAGCCACACAAAGAAGCCCAAGTAATGCAAATATTAAGGTATATAAACATTTGGGCCAGTACAAAGTTTCAAAATGAAGATTATGGGGGGATGGGCACAAAATGCTACGTGTAACAACTGTAAGACACCAAGATCACAGTGTTTTGGTCATCTCCTATACTGTAAGAATTAGGCACAACATAACATGAGTATATTAAATACTATACTGATTAATATTGTACTAAACATCTGCGACGAGCGATATATTAGGCCATTCACACCACTGATGATTCAGCAGCTTACAGCATAGACGAGTATTATTAATTTGAAACAGACTCTAAAAAGGAATATAGCGACAATGAGTAGAGACAATAAAATATCCTTCTGTTTAACCATGATACTACTTTTGGTAAATAATGATAAATAAAAATGAATAACATACTAGTATGCCAAATAACCCTATTTCATGCTATTCCATACATTTCATGGACAGCCTTTATAGTATTTTATAAATTTGAGGCACAACTGTATACAACGTTCTATTACAATTTTACTCTTTATATTCAAAGCTCAAGCTACATCTATTTATGCAAATCATATAAAGTTAATGTCATAGTTGCCATAAAAATTACTATGGCCTAATCTGGTGATTGTTAAATCCCGCATGATTGTCAAATTTGAATTTATTTTTTTTGTAAGATTTTACGCATGAGCATTTAGTTAGACCCAGTAATATTTTTTATGCATGCCAGGATTGACAAGCCAACGCCAATTTACAAAACACCAATCAAATTCATTGGCATGTCCTTGTAAAGTAATTCTATATTTTTACATGTTAAAAAAAATTATTTTTTTTGCTCATACTCCATTACTGGGGATATACTACATTTGGCAGATAAAACATGTTTACGTGTTGTAGTTTTAAAAGAGATTTATGAACAAGAGCAATATTTACTAAATCAGTGGTTGTAGTCATGTATTTGTCATTTGTGATGTACAGTAGGTCTTCTAATGTATATGAACACAAAGAATATCAAATTCTACTACAGAAAACCTTTAACTAATTAGGACAAATGTCTATCACAGGAAAGTACATGGGAGCAGATATATAGCTCAGGTGTTCACAATCCTCATACATCCTTATCATGTTGTTCAAAGGTGAATTCCTTTTATAAGCGATCTTTTGGCCTCAATTGGAAGCAGGGCCACATAGGTTCACACGCACTTGTCATGTTAAATAGTGCTAAATGCTGCAAAACACGAAGTACTGAAATCAATGACATTGAAGGATAGAAACATAGTATCCCAAGTGGCACAAATCTGAACTCTATTTCCTCATTCTTTTCTCCAATAATCCCCAATGGAAAATATTTGTGATGTTTAGGATTTCTCTGACTATTACAAGGCAGGATAAATGAATTTATAGTGTGCATGATAAAAAAAAAACAATATAAACCATTCAAAGTACTGAAATCAAGATAAAACAGCAGTGTTTTTAGGTCATTATCTTTAGAACTATGAACTGCAACAGCAAGAATTCTCAGTCAGCTAGTAATTGTGGTTGCATGGAATTGATATTGCTGTGGAAAAAACGGTTTTAATCCCAAAATAACCACTGGAGAAATGAATCATCTACAAACATTCTGGACCTCAAAGCAGAAATGTTACCGATTTAACTATTAATCTTCACAGAAGAATTACGCATCTGATTTAAGTAGAAAAACATTTAACTCCATTTTAAGATAGATAGATAGATAGATAGATAGATAGATAGATAGATAGATAGATAGATAGATAGGATAGAACATTGCTTTCATGGGATTATTGAAAATCATTACATCTCAACAACAAGAAAACAGATGTAAACATGTAAAATTATGATTAACTACATGGGCACAGAGCCTAAGACATTAAACTATGGCAATTGCAATATCAGAATAATAAATCGCTAAATGCACTTACCAGGTTTGACAGTCTTTAGACGGATGGGCTCCCTAAAGTGCCTTATCACTGCCAGTGTATCTCGATGGGTAAGGCCACTAACTGGTGTTCCATTCACTTCCAACAGTACATCCCCTTGGCTGGGTACTTTGCCCACAATATAGCTGGCAGTGTCCTCTCTTAGGCGGCCCAAATAAGGAAACTCTCCATGCTCCGCACCCCCACGGATCTCCAGAAGAGCGCTGGGATCTCCGCCCATACCAGATAGCCCACATTCTTGAACCTTGCTTAGCCAATGCTTCTTTTTCTTCAGTGTCTTGGACATGATGCCTCATAAAGGAATAAGGCGCAGGGCCTGTCGCTCAGCAAGAAAAGTCAGTGAGCAGCCAAGATTACAAAAAAAATATATGTATTTTTACCAACTGTCCTAAATATAACAAAAAATATCTAAAAACTAGCAAAATGTCTCCAAGACTGTGGCAAGAGTATGTGGTTACTCAAAAAACTGGCTAAACATAGTGGTAAGGATTAACATCATATATGGTTAATTGACAATGAGAAGTGGTGACAGCATTTTGACAGCTAGAGATAACCATACAGATAATCATATCTCGAATGACAACTGTCACAGCAGCTGCATCAATTCCAAAACAAAATCTAAATCCATAACTCTTTGATACAATACTTCACCACAGCTGCACATTGATAAAGAGAATGTAAACTTACACAGAGACTACATACATGGAAACAGAGAGGGGTCTAAAACAAGAGAAGAAAATGGATCCCAACATCTGACAAAGATAAAAAAAAAAGCAAACAAAATCAATGCATTTCACTGGATGGAGTGAATTGAATCCGCTTGTTGTCAAACCAAGACATAAGGACACTACTAGGCTGCTGCAGCAAGGTCTTTTAAAAAAAAACACAGAATAATTAAAAACACATTACTATGCTACAAGATAGCCAATATAACGAATATTACAAAGCACTCAAGCCAGAGAAGGGAAACAGCAAACTGGACCAGCTCTAATCTGATGCACACAGACACCAAGATATATTTATCTACACAATCTTAACAAGGCAAATGTACACAAGTAGTGAATGCTCCACTCTTAAGAAAATGAATGTGTCCTAGTTAAAATAACATTAAATAAAACCACAGATAAAACCTAGTATACCAAGTTCTGTTACAGAGTTCATATAAATGAAGCCAAAATGCTAACAGCAAGTGATAGTAGATTGTCCTAAGCAGACATTACAATCACATTCAACGTCCAGATTACAAATCCAATCACAAGAAAATGGAACAATCCGTTGATATGCACATAATAACAGAATACCAGAAATCCTTAAATCTAGACATACAATATATTTTGGTATATTTAAGCAGTTAAGTAATTTCTGATCTACCTTGTTTCAAAGATCTGATTGTCAGTAAAGTGCCAGACCCCCTCTAGATATGATCTATAGAATTAAAAAGTCAAAACAACGTCCAAGACCACTAAATCCCACGTCATATAGAAGGCATATAACGTTATAACTGCAGCTGAATACTAAGCACCTCTCAGCTGACAGACAAGAAAGTTATGCGGGAGAAGTAACTTGGGATGGGGCAGAGAGAGGGGGTGTGCCAGGAAGCAGCCTGTCACTGGTATCCGTGCACATGGAGGAGAGCCCAGGATGAGCTGGTGAATATGGGCAAAAATGGGGATCCTCTCCAGTGTGGGGTGCTGCGTAACTCGGAGCTTCCCCCCGGTGCCTCCCCTGCTGCTGCAATCCCGCCGTCACTATGCTCTACGTCTTGATGCTTCCTCGACGGAGACTAACAAGGGACTACGAGCTTTCGAGGGTGCGCAACTCAGCTCTGGCCAAGATCACGCCCATAACGCAACATAACCCCGCCCTCCCGTCAAGAGCCCTAAACACTGTGTCGCGTTAGTCACGCCTTTTCCTCATTACCACGCCCACATTCCTGCGCTCTGCCGCGCACCTTTCAGTTTTAACTCACTACACTCTTTTTAGCACCACAGTGACGTCGGTAGCCTGTTTAGCCAACCCACTTCATCAGGCTGTCGAATACGATAGACACGCCCTCCATCCGCATTCTAACCAATAGCTGCGGTCTTTGTGTATGATCCTCTGCCCCGCCTTTCTGGAAGAGACAGTGAGGCTCCAGTCAGAGCGAGGTATAGGGGATAGAGAGGTGGGAGAAGGGGGTTGGGCTGTGGCTTGTTATGTATTACTAAACTTCTGCACACTAAAATGTTTAAGTACTTAACCTACCCTCAAGTGCAAAGTAAATAAACGTGTGTAAAGTGCTTGTGTAAGAAAAAACACTTGTGTATTTGTACAAGCAACGTTGCTAGTTTTATATTCAATAGAAAGACAGTAATGTATGCTTGTCCACAATGTTATAGGTGAGTTTACACAATATTATTGGCGTGTATACAAATACTGGAATGCACACCAAACACATGCAATACATATAAATAGAAATACCATAGGACATTGAAATACTCTTGTGATCTAAGCCAGAAATCTCTTCTCTGCGTACTCTCCCATCTTTCCTTTTTGCCAGTAAAAATGGCCACTTGGTAAATTTATTTTTGTACTCAGAGCTCAGTTCAACAGTGATACTGGGCATCAACAGTGGGAAATAGAGACCATCATTACCTTAAGTACCGTGGTAAATGGGGAGTTGCTGCTATAGTACCCAGAGGGAGTGGAACTTGCCTTGTTAATGTAAGAGGTTAAGCTGGTCAAAGATGATTGGAAGACTAAAGCAACCCAAATAATGCATTACAATAAATGCTAAAAGAGCATCTGTAAACACACTAGAGCTGGCCATACACTAGAGCGATTATTGGTCCTATCATCCAATTATTGTGTGATTGAGCCAGTAATTGCTTTAGTGAGTGGGCATGATGGATGATGGAACTTCTGCAAGGATTATCGGTCTTAGCAGGAGAGATGTATGGCACTGATATCAGGACCTTTCCCTGGTGGTACATCATCCCTTTTCTTGTGCCACATCCTGCTGGGATCAATAATTGTGCTATTGTATGGCCAGCCTTAAGCTTGGCATATATTAGAGCGATTATCTAAAATCACATGAATTTGCCGATAATCTTTCTGATTTTTCCACTAGAGTCCTTCATGGTATCAGCACCACACACTACATGTGTTTTATTCGATAATCGTATGAAAGCTCTACTTTTCTCGGGCTTAAAAAATTGCTTTTGCACATACACAGTATAATACATTTGTTTTGTCTCATGATTTTCTGTAAAAATTAACATAAAGAGCATGTGGGTGTTACTGGCGTAGACGATAGGAAGTAGTCATATAACTTCCTGGTGTAGCAATATAAGCAGCTATTAAACCATCCACAGTGCATGAAAGGTCACAGCTGAGTCCATAGTTCACAGCCACAAATCATTTGTGTGCCATTTGCATAAGCACGCCTCTGCAAGGACTAAACGTCAAAATAAATTTATCGGCGAAGATTTGACGATTATCGTTAAAATCCCATACACAATGCGATTTCACCAAAAATCTGGAGTTAGATGGCTCGATTTAAATAAAACATGTCAAAAGATCAAATAATCATTCAAGAGCACTTCTTGGATGATTATTGGATGCTCGGCAAAAAAATTGTTACCACACATGTGAGCGATAATTCGGGTGCTCACGCAATAATTTAAGGATCGGGGCGATAATTGCTCAAGTGTATGGCCAGCTTTAGTATAAAGAGAAAAAGTACAACAGCAGAAAAGCACACCAGGTTCCTCTTCTGTCAGCGAATAACATAAAACTGACTATGTTGTTGTTAAAGAGACTGATGAGCTGTTTACTGTGAACAATATTAATAAACTACTAGAATATTGTTTGTAGTTATTTTGGTAATAAATTGGAAAAATAAATGCATGTTAAGGAAAACTGTTTAGTTGTGCATTTCAAAACTATGACATTTTGGAACTTTAGATCTGGTGCTATGTGAGTACTGTTGCTCACCATGTGCAACTTACAGTTTACCTATCTTCTAGTATCTATAAGGCTGATAAACAGTTTTACTGGGTTTATTGCAAACTGGTTGCACATGGATGTGACAATAAGCTGTGTATATTTTGGTTACCTTCATAGTCTGCAGCACCTGAGAGTTTCTTAGCACATATTTGCAACTGAAAAATGTGCAGCAACTGTGTCATGCTATCGGTTTAACATGGACCATCAGCATGTCAAATCCATGCTACAAAGATTTCAGATTGTTCTAGGGCAAAAGGGAATTGGTATTGAGTATATGCTTGCATTTTAGTTCTAGGTCACTGGACCTGAATTACACTTAAGAAGCTTCTGCTTCAAGTGCGGAATCACCCGAAATGATCTTGTGATTAACTTCAGAAGGTTACGTCAGGAACAGTAGAGCTGTACAGTACAGCTACAAGTACAGTACAAGTGTAGCCATGCTGTATACACAGAATTACAAGGATCACCTTTGCTGATCCTTGTAATTCAATGAGTATAGCATGGCTACACATTGCAGCCATGCAGCACTTTGGATTTTTAAGCACAAAAACACATGTCTGTTATACAGACATGTGTTTTAATGGTCGCGATCGGCCAAAAAACATACATTCGC
>WWET01001101.1:55538-65753 GCA_011038615.1 Limnodynastes dumerilii | reverse complement strand
AGAAAATGTGGGTGGGGCGTCAGGATTCAGGGGAGAGGGACAAGCTTCCACCGCATCCTCCGGGATCCTAGATGGGGAGGGGGGGTTGGACTTAGCGGTGTTTATTTTAGTTCGCAAATGTCTAAAAGAGGAGGAAGTGGGCACTACTTTTGGTCGCATATTTTCAACGAATTTATCCATACCCCAGAGTAGGGGTAAGTCACTAGCAGGAGAGATGCTTGTTGGAGCACAGTGAAGGTAACCAAGATTCCTATTTTTTTTATTATTTATTTGTTTTTGTTTTTTTATATTTATTTATTTTTTTCCCCCTTTTATACTATGATGACTACCTTTTTCCTCCACCCCCCGACTACCCAAGAGACCAGAATGTGTCAGATAATCCGCTGGCGGGCCCAAATGATAAGTTAACCCCTCGCTTCACTACATAGTAAACCTACAGGTCATGTGCATTCCAACTACCCCGGCATCCCAAGGTGCGTGGAGTCTAACAATTATATGACCATTGATTTACAATCAGAAAAGACAATGCAAATTAAATTGTACAAAAGTACCACGAGGCAGCACTATCAAAATACCGCAGCACAAGATCTCGGAGCTAAGATCCTAAAGTTCACTGCTGGAGAATGCGGTGCCCGGCAGATTCTGTGCGACTTTGGGACCTGGCCCGCTGTTAGAAACGTCCGTGGGTTCCACAGATCCGCTGCTCTTGGAGGTATACAGCAGCCAGAACGCTGAAATATGTGTTCAGGGACCTGGGCTAGGCAGCCTTGCAGAGTGCTTTGGATAAATGTAAACAGCCGCAATAGCTATGCAGAGACGTTTAGGTAGGCAGACACCAAGGTGGATACTAGGCGATGAGGGAGTGCTGCCGTCGCAACAGGTGGCCGTCTGACAAGCAGGTGAGGATGCACAGTTCCCGAAGCTCAGCAAAACAGATGGGTGCAGGTAGCCGTGTATGTTATGCAGGCACGTCCAGGTAGACAGGCACCACCTCCTATCCAGGCCAGAAGAGGCACCACCCCCTATCTAGGCCAGATTGTAGCCACAAGAGGGTGGTGTTCAACCCCCGTATCAATTTGGTGGTTTCTGGGGCGATGAGGGTGTATTTGCCTCCACAGCAGATATCCGTCAGACACGCAGGTGAGGAAGTACAGTTCCCAACTCCAACAGAACAGGGGACCGTGGTAGAGAAAGTGGCAGCACAGTGACCCTGTGCCACCCAACTGTATTGTGGCAATCCTGTGGGGAGAGAGCAGGGAGATAGAGTGCTGTTCCTTAAATGGAGAAGAAGTGTGGCTATTCACCCCACTGTCCTAAGCTCCGTGACCCCGCTGAGCGGTATGAATAGCTTGCAACTGGAGGTAGGCAATAAACAGAGGAACCCTGGGGCCTTTCCCCTCCACCTACTTTGCTCCCAGGTATTGTGTCTACCTGACACCTTTAAATAGTGTGGTGGGCAGGAGCCGAGGTGCCGTTTAAGTTCCGTGCAGTGTGAGGGGGGAGCGCAGGGTGTGATAACGTCCGCTGGCCAGTTTCAGGGCCAGCTGCCGGTGATAGGCCTTGTACTGTAACGGGGACCTCCTCAGGAAGCTACGGGCCGTTACACTTGTCTGGGTCCCACGGGTACTCACGGTCCAGTCCACATCCACTGGCGTAACCCGGTGCTGCTCACCCCCGTCTGCTCGTCCACGCCGTTGGAAGCTCCAACCCCTCCTCCGCTGCGTGAAAGATGGCCGGCGTTCCCGCTCTCAAGCAGGCCTCAAACTTCTGAGGCGGACTCCGGGGTCAAATAATGACGCCCAGCGATGGGTTTACGTTCGGGGCACTGCCTGACTGCAGCCGCTTCCACTCCTGCTTATCACGGCAGGAGAAACAGGTCAGAAGCACCCGATGGCTGGTGGATTAAGACACGTCGCTGGGAGCACTGTTAAAATGCGGCCACCATGGTGCGCCGTCCACCGGAAGTCCCTCACCATTTATTTTTTAGACATCGCGGTGGTTGTTTTTGGGAATCTGCTACACACGAGTACATACCAAAAAGAAGTGGATACCAACCAGTTCTTAAACTTTAATAGCTGTCACAAAAGGAGCTGGCTCGAGGGGATCCCCAATGGCCAGTTTACTAGAATGAGACGGAATTGTTCCACTGTAGAGACCTATCAGACTCAGGGTGTGAAATTAAACCAAAGTTTTTTGGCTCAAGGATATCCGACTGACATAATTGAAAAAGCTTACTCTGAAGCTAAAGATAAAGAAAGGAATAGTCTTATTAATAATATTAAGAGGGAAACAAACATAAATTCTATCGATAACCAACTGTTTCATCATTCAATTCTCTTCAAATGTGAACAATATCAGGAAAATAATTAAAAAGAACTGTAAAATTCTAGATAACACTCTAAAACCTTTCCTTGGAGAGAATAATCCGCGTATTATTTTCAGAAAAGCAAAAAGTCTTAGAGACATGTTGGTCCATATTTTCCTTAAACCATTTACTATTAATGTTGCCCCCTCATGGTTGGGAGAAAAAACCCAAAGGGTTCTTTCGCTGTTCTCAGAGTAGATGCAGTATGTGCAAATTTTGTAAGCACAAGGAGACCGATTTCTGTTCTACTGATAGCAAAGAAAGATGCCCAATTAAGGATTTTATAAATTGTAGAAGCGGCTTCGTGGTTTACCAGATTGCATTACAATTCGGCATGCAGTATATTGGCCGAACCACGAGGCAGCTTCATATGTGCTTTTCTGAGCATCGTAGAAATGTCTCCAAAAATAACAGACTGCATTCTGTTATTTATTTTTTTAGGTTTAATTTTTATTTCTATTTTATTTCTATTTTATTTTATTTTTTTATTCCTGATTTTTATATTTATCTTTTTGTTAGTATGTATATTTGTTTTTATTCTTATTTTGCATTATTTTTGTATGTATTTAATTATAATTTGTAATTATTGTATATAATAGTAGCAACAGCGGCAACCAGAGATTTAAATATACAAATGTTGCATGTATTCTAAATGAATGCAGGAAATAATGGGTTAACCATACAGATGGTGCAATTAACATTCCCTTCTTAAGACAACCCCGTTCAACACATAAAAAACTTTTTTCCTTCTGAAAAAATCATTTTGTGGATGAAGAAACACGTCAAGGAGTTTATATTGTTTCACTGCTTTACCCAAGATTTTATTGAGACTTATTTCCCATTATGTGAAGGCATTTTTGAATGAAATTTGAAATTACTGCCTTTTTTCGTATTGAATGCGACAGAAATTTTCACACAACTTTTATAGAACTTTCATTCCAACCCTTGGCTTTAAACAGAGTCTGGAGGATGCCTTGTGAAGGCATTACTACTATACAGAGCCTCTATAGCCAACTCTGTCCAGCCCCAGAAGCAGTCACAGTGCCGGCATATTGCTGAGCCTATTGCCTGATTATTGCTTCAGTTTTAGTCACGCTATTTGCAAGTCTCTGCACGGACTATATCATCTTTTCCATTTACAGCTATAGCTGTTAAGCAGCATCGAAGCTCCTTAAAAACAAAGCGGGGAGCTGCTAAACACAGCTACGGCTCCCGCATCCACAGCACGTGGACCCGATCTGAAGTCGCAGAGTCAGCCGCTGCCCTTACATCTACAGCACGCGGAGTCCCTATAACGTAACGTACAGATATTTATATCAGCTGTGCCACAGAATCTATTGCCTAACAACTGTATTGTGAACTGCTGCCATTTTCATCTTTTCTTGCTTCACTATTTCTGTCACATCTCCATATGAGAAGTCTAAGTATCTACCATCTTCAATGTATATATCGGACTTGAAATACTATTAATACCATCTATAAGTGTCATTTGAGTCACACCTGTCTGGCCAACAGCTGTAGAACTATTGGGTTATTATACAGTGAACTACGTACTAACGCACAGTATACTAATGCACAGCGTATCGGCATGCACTCCTCCCGACACTCCCCCCTGTCACAGCGTATTTACCCTCGCTTACGCTGGTAAATACTAAAACACCTCCCTCCCTCCCTCATTAAACTACTTCCCCCCGCCTACCTACACTAAGCTTTGCATAGTAACAGCGAGGGACGGCCCCTCAGCCGTTACTACGCTGCTACTACGGACGCCCGATCCTAGATCGGGTGTTGCCATAGTTACACCGGCCAACATCTGGTTGGTGCATGCAGAGAACGGCTTTTCTGCTGTTCTAACGCTGCCGCCATAGGTCTGGATCAGCCCCTTTATCCCTAGCGATTATTGTGTTTTTGGTTAGGGAAGAGGTTTAAGTTTGAACTAAAGTGTAACTAATGCATGTAACTCTCCACTCCTGATCTCTCTCCTACTGTGTTGGCCTATGTCACTGATTACCTCTCTGCCATTTCTTCTTGGATGTCCTACCGTCATCTCAAACTTAATCTATCTAAAACTGAACCAATAATATTTCCACCTACTAATAAAAGCTACCCACCTGGCCTCTCTATCTTTGTCGACAACACTGAAATAATTTCTACTCCTAAAGCTCAATGCTTAGATGTTACCCTTGACTTTCAACTGTCCTTTGTTCCCACATACAATCTATCCTTAAGTCCTGTTACATACATCTAAAAACATTTCCAGAATACGCAAATATTTCCCCCAAGACACTGCAAAAACTCTCATTAACGCACTAATCATCTCCCGTATTGATTAAAGTAACGCTCTCCTTATTCTACTCCGACATTATAGAATTACACCCCTATAGTCAATATTACATACAGCAGCTAGACTGATTTTGATTGCCAAACGCTCTTCAAGTGCACTCTGCCAGTCTCTACATTGGTTACCTGTATTTTACAGAATCAAATACAAGAACCTTTTACTAACCTACAAGGCCATCAAAAAGACTGCACCTGCATACATATCCTCACTCATCTCAAGATATATCCCAGCTCGCTCCCTCAGATCTTCACACTAAACAAATGCTCTGATTCCCAGTTACAGGACTTCTCCCGGGCTTCACCCACTCTCTGGAATAACCTTCCTCACCCACTAAGACTATCCTCTACTTCCAAACTTTCAAGTGCTCCCTTAAAACTCACCTCTTCAGACAAGTATACTAAATTCCACAACCTACTTAACATTTGTCTACACTATTTACAACTACTATATTATATTGCCCTAATTTCATGATTAAACCAAACTTGTTCACTTTTATTCTATACTAAAATTCCCCTCAGTTCTGCTACTAAAATATCTCAGCTGTTTAAACTGTGATTTTGTCTGTTTGTTTACAGTTAGGGTAAGGCTGACATGATGGGATGGTTATGGTTAGGCTGTGGTGATGGGATGGTTAGGGTTAGGCTGCGGTGAAAGGAGGGTTAGTTTAAGGATTCAGAGAAGGAATGGTTAGGGTGAGGCTGTGATGACTGAATGGTTAATGTTAGGGTAGTGTTATGCTTTCAAAACATAATAGGAAATTCTGTTGCAAAACCTAAAAAAACGTACAAATTATGGCCTAGATCCTGACCTACGTACGCTAGCGATATTACTCTAACCGCTGACGTAAAATCGCCGATTTATACTTACTGCGCATGCGCACAGCAGATATTACGACACGTAACACTAAACGTAGTACCATCAGTGTAACTACGAACGAAGGGACAGGGCATCCATACGACACCTGTAGTTATGCTTTGTTGGCGGCGGGAGGTATTTAAATTGGACAGTATGGGCTGGGTTAGGCCACAACGTATGTAAATCAATTACATATGTCAATACTTACGCTTTGAAAAGTTAAGGTAGGCTTTGGGAAGCGTAAAACGCCGAAAGTAGGTACGAGCGAGGAGAGTGCTTAGGGGAGTGCATAGAAAATACGCTATACTATGAAACGTTACAAGCACTTAGGTCTGGATCTACCCCTATATCTTTAAAAAAAATGTATGTACCGGATGTAGTTGTCTATATAAAAACACAATTTATTCGAAACATATAATTATAAAAATATACAAAATATTAAAATATGGGCCCGTATATACGTAAACAATACAATAGATCTACATAAATTCCACACCTAACCACACAATACTTATTCCTCAATTAAATCACATCACAGAAACAATTTTTATTAACTCAACCAACTCCTAGATTAGAAATATTCTCTTCAGAATGGATCGAAATAATTGTCACTTCAGTATACTTTGTAGCAACAGTGTTACTCTAATTGTAACAGCTTGTAGCAGTTTGTATCATGTGCTGCAATCAGGGAGGTTGTAAAAGTTATCCAGTATGAGTGGTACAACAAGAAAGTCCTCTGATTTTTTATTTTCTTCTGCTAAAACGCCAATCCTACATAAATAAGCGTTACATATGCCTGTGTGAAGAATGGAATAAAAATAAAAATCCAGGGCCAGATTCACTACGCTATCTACGTAGCGTTTCGTTATGTAGATTGCGTACATGCAGTCTTTAAAGATCACATGTGTGCAATCTACATAACGAAACGCTATGTACATAAAATAGTTACTACGCATGTGTAGTATCTAGAATCACAAAATTAGGCACGTATGCAAAAAATGACGGTGTTGTGAATTCGGCCCCCAATGTCTATTGTAGCATATAACTCAGTCAACAGAGCTTCTCCAATATTGCCAACAAACTTGTATAAAAACAGTTCCTCAGACTTAAAGTTTATGTAAACTGAATCATGCTATTAAGTAAATCAATAATGCAGGTACTTATATAAACATAGAATATAAGTCTCACCCCTTCCTTTCAATCTCCACAGAGGTGTATAATTGTAACAATACATCACAAAAATATGTAATATACACAAGAGGCAAATTGGTATAGATGTCACCCTTTTTGTCCTCACATCCACCACAGAGGGATATGGACAGTACGTCATGGCACTAGATAGATTATAGCCGACAGTTGGGTGCTCTGTGTACAACTTGTGCCGGAGCCACGGCTATTATCTGTGGCATAGAGAACCAGTAGTGGTAGTGCTGGGTCTGAGCATGAACAATGAAGCAGAGGGGCTGGACAAACTGGCAGCAGAGGTGAAGGGGAGAGCACTCACTGTCCCTCGCTGTTCACATGTCACGCGTCCATGCAGGAGCTTCAGCTCAGCTGATACCCTGCTGCAGCATTTACTTTACCTGCTCAGCTGCTCAGATGTCATGTCCTTGACAGTTGATCGGCTAAGTAGTATAAGTAGGCAACCTGCGCAGCTTCTGAACACACAAGCCGTCACTCAGCTGAACCTCTGCATCTGTGCTTACTTGTGCTGCTTTGCCATTCAGCTGTCAGGGACATGATAGCTGAGCAGCTGTGCAGGTATAGTAATCACTGCTGAAGGAGATGTCCCTGAGCCCCTCCATGTCACTCTCCCCATACTCATGCCTAAAGCTGCCTAGTGGTAGTGCTGGGCCTAAGCATGAACAATGAGGTGGAGGGAAGAGTGAACGTGTAAACATAAATGGGCGGTCTGGGTTTGGATTTTTATGTTTGGAATGTTAAGAGATTAAGGAAATAAAATAATTGACATATAGAGTTATGTTTAAATTGTGGAAGTCAGTGAACATACTGCATATGTGTTTGTTTATAACATATGTGTATGCAGATAAAGAAGAGATAAATGCAATGCAAGTGGATATAAACACAGGAGACATACTGTGATAGGCAACAGAGATATTGTGTTACCCGTTATAACTGCACACCAGGGCATCTTACTGAGCCTGGTATTCATGGAAGCCCCTGATGGTGGTGACCAGACAAGGATCAAGTCCAGAAGTGCCTGGAATGGACTGGGATAGGCACAGGTGGCACTTAGGGGTGAATATGATAGGTACAGATACAAAGATAAATAGAGTATGGATAAACCTATGAAACAATACACAGTATACTTAGGGACAGGGTAACTATATAAAAGTAAGCAAGACCCAGGGTACAACAAAAAACCTGAAAAATAGGAATGAACAGGCAAGAAGTAGACAACACAAGACCAAGACAAGATAACAGCAGTGCAGAAAGAACACTGCACACTAAACAGAATAACCACACAAAAGAGCAACCTAAACAAGGTTAGTGCAAAAAAATATTACTGAAAATGGAGAGATCTTCCAGACGGCTATTTAGCTACAAGATCAGCCAATCAGCACAGGAGAGGCAGCCCAGCTTCCAAGCCTGATTGGCTGAAGTGCTGGATGATAAACAGCACCTGGAACCGGTCTTTAACACTAGTGCCTGCAGGCTTACTAGTAACAGCTGGAACTCTGCCTTAGCCCACCAGGAAAGAGAGGTCAAACTGCTGCAAATAACACACCAGTTTGTAGCAATAATGGAATGCTTGCATTTAACAACAATATGAATAGCAAAATAAAGGTTCTAAAAAGGTTATTTGAATATGTGAAATATAAGGAATTATCAAATACTGTGGATTAAAGTAAATAATGCATACACATATTGTTCATCCTCATTAAGGCCTGTATTCAGAGTACCGGATGTATAACATATTTTTATCTTTTTCTTACATAGATTGCGTAAATGCGGTCTTTCAGACTGCATTTACGCAATCTACGTAAGAAAAAGATACATAGATACACCGGACGTATAAGTTATACTTTTTTCAGTGTATGTGTGAGGCGCTTTCATTGAAAACGCCCCAAAACATACCCCCTGGTGTGGCCCTTGTCTTATTGGTGGTATTGTCTGTCTATATCCAGCCTTGTGCTGGTACTGTGTTTCTCTATCTGCTCATATTTATATCTCCAGTCTCATTCTGATTCTCTGTTTATTATCTGTGTTTTGTGTTGCACTCTGCACTTCTCTGATTACCTCCACTTGTCAGTTTATCCAGTCTGTCTGTTAGTATTTCTGTTCCTCTGTGCACTTTGCTTTTAGTGCTTTCCTCCTACACCATTCTGTTTGTGTCAGTCTGCCTGTATTCATACCTTGCTCACTCACCTGCACGCTATCTTGCTTAGCCTTGGCTGTCTCCTGTGTAAGTCTGGCCTTTTTCTGCTCTCCTCTGTGCGAGTTCAGTCCCTGGGGGCCGTGACCTGCTACTGGTTTCACAGCCAAATCCATCCCCACCATCAGGGGCTCTGGTGGACACCAGACAGTAGTTAGACTCCGCGCCCTGGGGTTCCATTCACATAACAATATTGGATAGAAACCATCAATCCACCGGAGAAAGAAGGTGCAGCAGTGAGAGATGAGTGTTTATCCTACTTCAACCCTTCTCCCAATCCTTACCCTAACCCTAACCCTCCCTTCCCCGCTGCCTAACTTTAAAACTCCCTTCCTTGCAGCCTAACTCTAAGACTCTAAGATGTTGTTTATTTGACCGGAGGTGGTTCGGTCTAGTGTGTGGTTCCCTGGCGTTACTTCTGGAGTGCAGGGAAAAAGTCTGATTGCTATTTGATTTATAACTCTAAGACTCCCCTGACCAGAGCCTGACCTTAAGGGCCTGATTCAATTGGAAATTCGCACCGCAATAGATGGGAAAAAGTTTGCGGTGCGCATTTTCCCATCTATTACGGTAGCTGATTTTTATGCACGAGATGCATCTAAAAATACAGAAAAAAACCCACCACAAAATACGCTGGTGCGAGGCTAATTAAATCGGGCCCTAGGACTCCCCTACCCAACAGCCTAACCCTAAGACTCCCCTCCCCACAGCCAAATCCATAGACTTCCCATAATTGGTGGTTTATGAATGAATGAATGAATGGGTAATTATGGCGATAGGCATAATTACCCATTCATTAATACAATTACATTAATACAAATTTGCATTATTTTTTAAATAGAGACAGGCGAAAATGAGCTTTTGGCTATCTCTGTTTCAGAAACGGCATTTTTGAGCAACTGTATCCCGTAACAGAGTAGAGGCATTGCCCTGTTCACCTACATATGGAGTTTTTCATCACAAAATCCATACAGAGGCAATCATACAGATAAGTTAGTACGTTCTGCACACGCGCCCAGCAGCTGTTTCCTGTCATAACTCGTGTCAGCCGTAATCTTGAATAGGTCGTCCGTAACATTTTAGTATTTATGTACGAATGGGCATTCCTATAATACGCCAGCCATAAATACGCTCCACTTACGCTATGTAGGCGGAGGAAGGCATTTATATCGTACAGTATGGGCTGGGTTACGTAGTTACGACCGTCGCGTAATTATATCCTGCCGTAGTTACAATTACAAAAGTTAAGGTAGGGTT
>WWET01001101.1:31000-44599 GCA_011038615.1 Limnodynastes dumerilii | reverse complement strand
GGTACACACCAGGAAAGCAGGGTATCAGGATAATGCAAAAAGCAAACGAAGCACTCAGACAGCCAGCTAGCACGATCAGGAACCAGACGCTATAACCGACACCTGTGGAAGTGAGCAGGGAGTATTTAAGGAGGGATCCTCCAATCACAAGGCAACCCTGACACACCTCCACAGGTGATTACCTGACAGCTGGGGAAAAGGGAGCACATAGAACCTAAGCCTGCTAGATCCTGCCAGTGCAACTACAGTACTACGGAGTGTAACAAGCTTTATGTATAATCTGTAAAATAGAGTTGAGCTAAGAAACTTCACCTCTCAATTCTAATTCTACTTTCACAATTTAAATTTGCCTCCCTTTGCAGCTCAGCATGGTATTGCTCAGGTATACACTTGCATCTAAAAAAGGTGTAAGTGTAGCTCTGGATCAGCCCCATGTCTTACAGGAGACCATGTAGTCTGACAATATAACTGAGTGTACCGGGTTTGAGCATTGGAAAGGACACTCAAAATGACAAAGTGGGCCATCTTACTAAATATGGACTGTATACTAAGATAAGTACGCTAGCGTATTTATGCTAGCCGATGACGTATTTACTGCACATGCGTGCGGCAGATGTTATGCCACGTAACTCCTAATGTACGTACCATCAGCGTAAATACGAACGAAGAGGCGGGGGCATCACTACGACACCCGTAATTATTCTTTGGAGGCGGAGGGAGGCATTTAAATTGGACAGTATGGGCTGGGTTTGGCTGTCTCGCACGTAAATCCATTACGTACATCAGTACTTACGATAGGAAAAGTTAGGGTAGGGTATGGGCAGTGTAAAACGGCCAAAGTACGTACGACCGAGGGGAGTGTCCAAGGCAGTGCATAGTTATTATGCTAGCGTAAATACGCTATGTATTGTAACGTAACTACCCAGTAGGTCTGGGTCAACCCCTATGTCAAGACAAAACACAAAGTAATTAAACTCCAAAAGGATCATTTAAGTGCACTAGCTTCGGACACAAAGCTGGTATTTCTGCAGTAGAATACCATCTGAAATTGGGAAAGTATGATGAATTTTGTATTTTTTTTATTGCAATTACTTGAATTTATTTTATCAAAAAATGTTTTTGTTTTTGATTACTGCTTTTACTTACAGGTAAGGGGGACTGCCATGGGGACAGCCTGCGCCCCCACCTACGCGAATTTATATCTCGGGTGGTGGGAGCAGGCTGTTGTCTTTACCGAGGCCCATGAGGAATATACCATCCATGTCCTCATGTGGCTTTAGTATATAGATGATATTTTCATCTTATGGCAGGGCCCCCTCTCCTTTCTTATTGATTTCATTTTCATTTTGAATCAGAATAATTTAGATCTTAAGTTGACTATGGAGTACAGCACTAAAAACATAAATTTTCTCGATGTGTCCATTAAAGTGACAGAAGAGGGTCTTTTGAGCACTGACCTATGCTGTGAGAAGAAATTGCTCGAATATATCTCAGTTTAAAATACGGGCTAAGGAGCTACGGGAGTGGCTTTTGTTTAGGGGTTATGATGATAAGCTCCTTAGAGAATGCTATAAAATTGCATTACAGACTGATAGAGAACATCTATTACACCCAAAAAATAAATCACCTTTAAATTTGACTAATAATAAATCCACCACTATTGGCAGTAAAATTAGATTCATTGGTGATTTTAATTCTGAATCAAGGGAAATTACTGAGATCCTTAACAAAAACCTAGAGATCCTACAGTCTGATGATGATTTGAGGGAGGTTTTGGGTGATAAATGTAACCTGGCATAGAGCAAAAAACCTACGCGACAGATTAACTGCAAGCCATTTTCAGAGACATAATGAGGGGAGACTTGTAAATTTGAAGGGTTCATATGCATGTGGCACATGTAAAGGCTGTATATATATATGGCAAAAACACTACAGGTAGTAGACAGATTTGAGCAACCTCATCAAATAACCACCTTTAATAATTGTAATACATCACATGTCATTTACGTTTTAATATGCCCATGCGGATGTCGATATGTGGGTAAAACTTTGAGAAAGTTCAAGTCCGTTTATTAGAGCATGTGGGTACAATTAAGCATGCTAAGCGAGATTCTGAAAGATTAAAATCATTAACACCAGTGGCACGCCACTTTTTGAAATACCATGAGGCAGATCCGAAGGGCTTAAAGGCCTTTATTTTAGAAAACGTTACCATTAATTTGAGAGGGGGGATGTAAATAAAATCCTCCTGCAAAAGGAGTTGAAGTGGATCTTTTTATTAGATACCACTGCCCCTAGGGGATTAAATAAGTGCAGCTCCTTTGCCCCTTTTCTATAAGGAGCTATGAATGAGTTTGGGTGATTTGAAGTAAAGAAATATTGGTAATTTTTATATATCTCTGCAATAATCAATATCACACTAATCTTATTTACCCTTTTCTAGTGAGTTTGTGACATGATTAAAAATATTTAAATATAAAAAATTTATTGAATCCATCTATATTTCTAATTCTCTTTTATAGATGTCATGGCTTTAGACTTTTTAAACGGCAACATTTAAAATAAAATTTCCCTCTTATGTCTGCCTGTGATTCGTTTCTCAATGTTTTTTCTCATTTAAACTGCTAAAACATTGGAGTCATTCCAATTTATGAATACTATATTAAATTCCAATTGCGATATGGTTATGAATTTTGGAATAACAATGAGGGATATTGTAACCCTCAATAGATTACAAGAAAAATTTGTTAGATTTAATATATAATGCAAAGTCCATTTTTTCTCAGTCTTTACTTTTTTAATTGCTGCAGGTGCTTAGAAGAAACTACTTTGTGAATCTCATTGGATAGCCTTTCCATAAATACACAATCAGATGATCACCTGCAGACGTCTCTACCCTCTGACGAAGGATACAAAACGCGCGTCAGGGATTGGGTATCCCGTGTGCACAGGCTCCCCCTCTTGGATTAGTTCAGGGTGCCCCCCCGCTGGTGTGCTGATACAACTTGCACGGCAAGATTTTGAGTCGGGACCACATGTCATGCACTGCCTACTGGAAAAATGCTAAGTATTCACTTTTTATTGCAACATGTACCAATTATTTGCTCTAGTGACTGTAAGCATACATGTGGATTATTTTGTCTCTTGGGTTGCGCTATGATGCGCTTATATGCTGATGGTTTTTAATTGTTTAAATATTCGTTTTCTTACACATGGATGTTAATAAAGTTTAAATAAAAAAAAAAGAGACTGAGAATCTACGGATGATTATTGGAGTGCACTTAAATGATCCTTTTGGAGTTTAATTACTTTGTGTTTTGTCTTGCTATTGTTTGGATCATAGTAGCACCCGTGGTATGGCTTGATTAATTTCATGCCTGTGCAACATACACTTTTTTCTTTAATATCAACCCCTATGTCCACAACCAGCCAACTTGGGGAGGTCCACAATGAAATCCATGGATAGGTGTGTTCATGGATATTTAGCAATGGCAGTCACCCTTGCGAAATTGCTATTTTAAAAATACAGACAGTCAAAATCTTATTTTCGGCTGTCTCTATTTAAAAAATAGCAGCAATTTGAATTTTTTTTAATGAATGGGTTACCATTCTTCATAAATGTTTTAACAGACCCGTTGCACCCGACACACTGACCGGACAGGTGAGTAGTACTCTATGGGAAGTTTTAGGGTGCGGGGAGGGGAGTCTTTGGGTCAGGCTACGGGAAAGGGAGTCTTAGGGTCAGCGTAATGGAAGGTTAGGGTTAGGGTAATAGAAGGGGTGTTTTAGGGTAAGGGTTCTGGTAACTTTCATACTCCCCATATGGCACAGCTTCTTTCTTGCAGCGATCAATTGCTTCTCTGCGAGGCAGAAGAAATCGAGAAAATGGCCCTTTTTGAAAACGGGTCTTGCAAGACAGTGACCCACACCCGATGCTAAGGTACATGACAGGGGAGGCCAGGATTCAGAGGACAGAAACTGGGGATTTTGTTTCAGGTGCAGACTTCACAGACCCAGATGAACTCCTTTACATCTTTGGACAATGAGAGCCACCACACAGAGACATATGTTCAAGAGTTCTCCGTATCCCCATATGTCCAGACAATTTACAAAGGTGGAATTCCTGAGGAACAGGTCCTCTAAGGTCTTTGGGAACAAATATATATAATCCTTTTAAAAGTGATTTTGGATGAAGCCATTGTATTCACATGAAATATGTAAGTATGTATTATTGTACAAATGATTAGAGATTTAGGTCCATAGTCACACCTGCATTTTTGCATTTGTTTTTGTAAATAAACCTAATTTTTTTTTATATACTTAAAGTTCTTTTGATGCAGACATTCAGTATTTGATTCTTCAGTCCTGTGCTAGCTGGAAGGGGTGTGAAAGAGTCAAAAGAGCAACTGCCTTCTTTTTCTGAGAGTAATGTCTGTATGTGATATTGGAACAGGATCTGGTGAATGAAAGTTCCTATTGGGCTTGTCTGGAATAGAAACATTTGGCTGACATCCGCCACATAAAACAGTATATCTGTATTTGGATGCCAGAGTACAAGGGCCAATATAAATGCATTCTTTATATCCTGAAAGGCCTTTTTTTGTTGGAAATGAAGGATATCAGGATGGATAACTCCCTGATAAATCTTCAATAGTAATTGGAGAACCCCTAGAATCATTGCACTGCCTTCATGGTGTTGGGATAGAACCATTCCAGAATAGTCTGGACTTTTTGCGGGACCATGGCAAAGCCCTATAAGGATAGGTGACTTTTGAAAGCAAGGCAGGTTGGAACCAGGCATCTTGAGTAACCAAGTTGTTCTGGCACTGAGGGATCAGGGCACAGGGTTTATATAGCCCACCCAGTGCATAGATTGGCTGTAGGGATCATGTGTACTGCATGGAAGTATCTGAGTGGCTGCTGGGAAACACCTGACAGGAGGCAAGATGGCGACATCCATGCCCCAGAGGATAGTGGTGCAGATGCCCAATTCCCAGACACTAAGCTACAATGGACACTGTACAGGAGGCTGCCACTATTGGAAGTGGCTTCTCTAGAGGGCTGGAGAGCGGGCATGACGTGGGAGAGCCGCTGACAGACGGCTCCGATAAGTACGGCGGCGTCTGCCGCCAGACGTGACATAGTGTAGACATGAATTTCACTAACATGGTCAGGCCTTGATGAACATGCTTGCTGTGACTATCCAGAGATAAGGGATAAATGAGGATATCGTCAAGGTATACAAGTTTACCTAGGAATTCCTGACGAACATCATTGATTAAGTCTTGAAAGACCTCCAGGTACTTGTATTGCCCCAAATGAGTGTTAAAGGTGGTCAGAGCAGATAGAACTCAGGAGACCAGTGCTATAACTGGAGATGTGGGTCACATGCTGCTGGATATTTACCAGGTTCATCCCCGAATTAGCTTGTAGGCCTGGACACACCTCCAGGGTGATTTGAGGATGGCTATAACACATACTGAAAGGCGGGTTTACACGCAGCTGTGACTTGACAGGTGACATATAAAGAATGCCTTAAGAAAGCATTGAGTAAAACATGTATGAAGGTTTGTACATGGGGCACCAAATTGTCTTTTACTCCTAGTATTGAAAGGGACTGCTTGAGATGCTAATTAGTTTATTATGATTAAAGTAATCGTCCACCATTCTATTGATGTGGACAGTGTCTGATTGTCTCATTTAGATTTGTCACTATATGTGAGTATTTCTTTTAAGCCTAACTAAATGTCATAATATTTTATGCTGGTGCACTGTGTTGCCTGATCTTCATTATTAGGTGTCTTGGAAAAGGTAATTTTTTTTCTAGCACTGGCATTTGCTGGAGACTTTTTATGTGCAACTTAAAGTAACAAATATTAGGGAGTTCTTTGCATCTCTTAAGATTCATGTTAGTTTGAAAGAAAGACATTAGACAGACCTTAAACTTAAAACCAACATTTGGTTGCCAAAATTTAGTGATCTAGATGCAAGATGTTGCACACCCTTTGGTCCTGTCAAAATGAGTAAAAAACATGATCTAATATACTTTCATAGTTTCATTTTCTCCTTCATTTTCTCCAGAATCAGCTACTGTAGCTTAATTAAGGATATGACCTGTCAGTGCCTGAAATTACTTTGCAGGTTACAATATCAAAGTCTTTCTGTAGCTTGATTAAAACCTAGATTATTCTCCAGGGTGCAGCAATAAGGTACCATGTCCCCCTTTCCCTATCTCATGGCTTGAAGTATACGTCTTGATGGCTTGTTGCTGTTGCTCCAGTCACTGAAGCATATAAAGGGTGGAATTCCACATGGTTACTACCTCTTGCCTCAATTTGTGTCATGGCAAATGGAACTTTTGTTGTAGCTGCTGCAATGTTCTATATTAGGATGCTAAATACCAAAAATTTAAAACAGAGTTAACCACACTAATCATAAAGGAATTATCCCTTATTATTCAATCCAGAATATATATTAACTATAGGGGTTACTTATATGGTAGAAAACACAACCTGTGTCCAAAGCAAGTTTATTAGGTTGCAAAAGAACCAATAAATCAGTGCACATATTCCATAAAATTCATTACATCTTTCTCAATTCCAGTATCAAATTTTACCAATTAGCTGCGGCTTGAAGCTTTAAACACGCTTGTGTGTCCAAGGGGCCAATCTCTCCTTAGCCTAGTTCGGCCAGTATTGTTGAAGAGAAGGTATTGGTCCTGTGAAAGGCAAATAGAATTAATCAATCAATGACATAGAGCGTATTGGAGCTGTAGGACAGCTCTCCTAATTCCAATGCCCATGGCTCTGGACGGGGCTAATGAACAGCTGAGTTCACTATTTTTTCTATTTGAATAGGACTCTTTAACCTGAGATTTCAGTCCATTTAAATCAAGTCCGATACCACTATCGATAAAGGTTATTTGCCCATTGGAATTCCTTATTGGACACTTCTAGCTGGCCATTCAGGACACGCAGTTAAGAACTATTTCTGTGATCCACATCAGCTTTTTACATCTGTGACTGTCTATGTGCTGTAAATACAGCATTCATTTTTTGTGATTTGCACAAGGTCTTTTTCCATCTATGAATTAACTTGATATTTATGTACCTTCAATATACTATCTCTCTGGCCATTTGCCCTAGGTTAGATATTATTCCTATGTGATTGTTTGTAATTTTGCAGGTGCTTGCACATACTTATTAATATTTTATAAATTATTCTTTATTAATTTATCCGATTTTTTGAGGTTTTTGGTTATGCCACACTGACCCTAGTGCAGCACTTGAACAGTTTTGTTATATATGGGATTTGCTTTCTTGAAGTGCAGCAGTTCTTGATCTTTTTTTGGTATATATCTACCCTACAATCTATATATTTTTATTCTATTGTCTTGTGTTTGGTGCCAGTGAAGAATTTCTTCTGTTTTTTCTTTTAGCTACCGTAAAGCCCCGACTATAAAAAAAAATTGTCTAGTCCAATCCAGTTTTATTTCCAACAATTTAAAAGGTCCCATTAGGAGCAAAGGCTTTTACCAATGAGGCTTCAGTGTTATGTGTCGGAACTGTCTTACAAAGTCAGTAAGGAAGGTTGTTTCCAAAAGTAATGGCAAAACCTTCATTATCAATGAGTTTATCACTTGTGATTCCCACAACTATATCTATCTTTTAGAATGCAGTTGCGGTATACAATATGTGGGCAGAACCTCCAGACCCCTCAGGATCAGATGGAATGAACATCTGCGTAATATTAGGAATGGGGTCCTAGCCACTCTGTATTGGCACATTGTAAACATAAACATAAACACCCTATCTCTATTGTTAATTTTTTTTGGCATAAAACAGGTGAGAGATACAGTAGCTTGCGGAAAAAAAAATCAAGTCTAGACTAGTGAAGACAGAAATGGATACCAAATGGATACCCTTGAGCCTGAGGGACTTAACACTAACTTTGAACTCAAGTAGTTCTTGAGAAGCTTGTGTTTTTAATGGACTTCTAGATTTTTGTGACTCTATCCCCTCATAATACGCATTTCCGTCTTAGGGTCATTACCTAATATCCTGCATTTAGAGAATGTTCCCATATCTAAAGACATACCAGCCTGGTAACACCCAATTTCTTCTGATCTTGGAAGTTAGGCTGGTCTGGGCCCAGCCAATATCTAGTTGGGAGACGGCCAGAGAATACTGGGTACAGTAGGTCGAAGGGGATGTATCATAATATGAGATAAGGGTGACTAGGACCTTTTGTAGAGGGGATAGCATGTACATTTGATTTCTTTATTTTATCTTTTTAATTATCATCTTAATTGTTTTTTCTTCTTTTTATCTGAGTATATGCCCATGGAAAGAATCATTGAAAGTTTTATTATATTATTTATTTTAAATTTAAAAATGTTTAATTTATTATTATTTTTATTTTTAATTAATATGTGCTTTCAATAAATAAAAAAAATCTAACTCCAATTTGCTTTTAATCAAACTATAATGAAATATTTCAATTTAAATAAAATCGTGATACATGGCAATGTTCAGTCATTTTAAAGTTATTTATTTCTTTGCGTTTTAATCTCTATCAGAGCTATGGAAACAAAATCTTTGCTTAATGATATATATTTCATAAGGGATTAATGTTATAAAATATAACTGGTGGGTTTTAGCCAAAGGATTGAACATTTAGTTGTAATATTGCATTACAACATTTTTCAATACCCCCAATTAGTCATCTACAATTATTGAATTAAAATAATGATGCAATATTCCTACACACCCACCATAAATGGTCCAACAATGTCTGCAGTTCATTTATAATAAACATATCTTGTTTTGTCTGAAGCCAAAATATCTAACACCCATATGCATGTAACTATGCATAGCAAGGAAGTTCATTACATATTATCTGATGGTGTGAACATTCTGTACTTTATATAAAGTTCAGTGCATAGCATAGAACAAAAAGTTTTGATTTTATTTAAGTTTTTTTTAGATTTTTTAGATCTTTTAGATTTATCAGCTTGCCAAACCAGGTTGACACCAATCTTGTAATCCCTTTTCAACATGTGTGTTATAACTGGGTTCATTTTGTTGTTATTTAAACTGTGTTTTATTTAAAGGCTTGATTGACATGGTACTTTTCTATATCATCAGGAGTTCTTCTTCTTATTATTATTATTGTTCTTGTTGTTATTCATTATTCTGGTTAGCTCAGGGTTGCCTGATTCTCAGTGCTTTCCTCTGATCCAGGGGGGGGGGTATTTCTAGGGGTAAGGGCAGGACTTGACACAATTGCTTCATCAAGTCCTGGCCAGTCCCTAGTAACACTAGGAAAACTAGTGTTGCTATACAGGGAGTTGGGACTTGAGACTGTGGTTTGCATGAAACTGCGGCCTCAAGCCCAGTGCGGGAGATTTGCAGGCTCTCCCGGGATACCGGTAAAACTACCCGATATTCCGATAGAGTCAGTAATCCTGGGCTGGCTACATTTATTTAGCTTTAAACATTCATACCCTGTTTGAGATGACTGAATTACACACATAACAAAGGGGTGAGGACCGACGTATTGCGCTATGAAAGAGCTGCACCTTGGTGAAAGTCAGAGGTTCCAAATCCTCTAAATATCGGCATCGGTACAGGGTTAATATAATATGAATAGGTACAGTCTCCTTTAAGAAGGTAGTCAGTGGTGATTTCATAAGACAGCATAAATGTTCCACAGCACTAGGTAATTAATTCCTCGGAGGTACCATGCAAAAGGAGATATAAGCAAAAACTATTTATTAAACATACCATGCATAAAAACCAATTATATAAAAATTCACATAAAAAAAACACCCCGTGCATCCATACACTTAGAATAGGAGAAGATGACCACCGGAGGTAAGTGCACACATTAGGGAACATAATTAATTAGGGAATATTTATTTTTTACATGCATACTTACTGTAATGTATGTTTGTTGCTTAATGTATTTTCTTTACACACACTACACACAGCGTGGCATGGTTAGAAGCCTTCCCATGCTGATGCTGATATTACTACAAGGCTAAGCAATGCTTAGCTTGCAGTTTTATCAGCACAGCATGGCTAAGGCTTTCAGCCATCCAGCACTTAGGGTTTTTTTTAACTCACGCGAGTTGTTGCGAATTTTTAAAGGGCTAATCGTGGTGGTTTTCTATTGAAAATCACCGCGATTTAGCCCTTTAAAAATCGCAGCAACTCGTGTGATCTTTGTGAATACCGCGATTTAAACAAAAAATCGCGTGTAAATCGCGGTGAGATGAAACGATTTCATCTCGCCTGCAAAAATCGTTTTTTGTAAATAGAGTCCCTAAACTGATATGGACCAGTATGTTCCCTGTGTGCTGTTTAGACATACATCTATAGCACTATTCATCCTGATATAATGGTGGATATTTGGATCTTAATTAGTTTTAGCCGTTAACGTTTACTGTTTAGTTAATCTTTATTTGTACACCTGTCCTGCTCCCGTTGAGTTTTTTTTTTCATATATTTTGTATGTATTTTGTTTATATTGGTATGGGCCTGTAGCATGGAATTAATGACATTGGGCTGGATCCAGACTTAAGTAAGTGCTTGAAATTAGTTACTCCTGGGATAAACCATGTTGATTGCAGGGGAGTCATATTTTATCTGTTGCAAACAGTATTAGAGTTGAAAGATGATGTTTCCTATCCCAAGTCTAAATAACAGTGTGATAGTAAAGCTGGTCAGTATCTGTGTGTAGTAAACAATTCAAAGATACATCCCTGCATGCAAAGAATACAATTGACTCCCCCTGCAATCAACATGGTTTAGCCCAGGTGTAAGTTTCCTGTCTTAATTTCAAGCTCTTACTTAAGTCTGGATCCAGCCCATTGCCTTTTTCAAATGTATGGCATTTGTATTAACTCCTGTATATAGGAATAGTTTTGACATTCTGGCTAAGGCCAGGTAAAGGGTTAACCCCCATTTCTCTACAAAGCCTTACAACGATAGGTGCTTATTCTTAATTCATCACCTACACCTGGGCTGCACCAAATGATCACCCTATAAAGAGCTAGCCCTTTCAACTTCAGCCATCACAGTTTGAGAAAGGGACCCACATCGGTCCCGAAATGTGTTGCTGACATCCAGAAATTGTGAACTTGCACCCCCAATTTACATTGTAGGGTGCACTGCCTCTTCTCCATCTTACTATTTAATCAGCTGCCTGGGACTGCTGTCTAAACAGGGAAGTGTGGTGTCTTCTCAGAGACAGGAGTCTCCGTTCTTGTGTCTCCACTATGCATATTTAATCTATCCATGGACTCTCTTTCTTATGTTCATTTATATTGTATATGATGTATGATCATTAATGTTTGATGCTTTTAGTTTTTTATTCTTATTAATTGATTATTTGTAATAAATCTGTTGCTTTTATCTTCTACGATGATTTTATTAAGAGTCCATGGACATATAAGGACATATAAGATTTTGAGCACACAAGCGGCGTACTAATATTCTCATATTCTAATATTTCGAATTTTTATAACTTTTAACTTTTTCCTTTTTCCTTTTGGATTTCAGCTTCTACTATCTTTATTGGAACTGCAGATATTTTTAGTTTTACATTAATTGGTGTTGACCTTGGTTAATTACACCTGATGGATCTCTGCTTTTTTTTGATGATTGGCGTATTTAACACTATTAATTAATTTTGTTTATGTTATCCCTCAGTATGTTTGCCTTTATATGAATTTATCCCCTGTGTCCTATATTATTACAGATACAGTAAATATATCATACCATTTGGTAGTTTTTTATAATTGAATGCTCTCACATTGCACCTTTTTATATTTATTGTTTTACATGATTTGACAGTATTTATCTATTTATTTTGTTATGGGTTTGAGGTACAGTGCAATTTTTCCCTCCTGATTTTATTCAAGTCTAGGTAATGAGTATTTAGTGACCTCATAAACCAATCAATGGTAAGCGCACCCATATCTACATATATTCAAAACAATGATTAATTAGATTAAGCTGTGTTTTCCACCATGGATGCCAAAAATACTCACACATTTTATGGGCCCCAACCAGTATCTCCTAAAAGTGTTTGTTTAATGTCCAGTTACAGTTGAAGAATTGCTGTACTTGAAAACCAGAATCTTGATGGAATTAAGCGGCGTAGACAAATGATCTTCTATAACCAGAAGAATTTATCTTGCTTATTGGACACAGATCTACTTCTAATATTGGTAACAACTGGTGGCTGACTTACAGTACTTATACCGCTTTCAGATCGCTGCCCTGGCAATAACCCGGGTCTTTGTATCCGGGTCTTTACCGTGTTTTTTGCCGTGTCAACAATGAAAACCCCTTTCACACTGCAGCTGTGACTCGGAAAAATTCCTGGGTCAGACCTTTTCACACAGAAGCAGGGTGTTCCCGCGTGTGCCCTGGCAATGAAATGTCAATCATCCAAAATGGATCTTCTATTGACTGACCAAATTATGTCATTTTAAGGGGACTTTCCTTTTTGCTCACAAAGATGATGTCAGTAGTGGGTGGTGATAGTAACAGCATAGTTTTGCAGAAATGGACGACGAGATGGTGCTGAATAGCCCTGAGCTTCTTGTTTTTTTCTGCTATTTAGCTGTTTCATACAGCAAATGAGAGCCTGATGCAGCTACTGACGCTGTGTCAGATTGCACAGTGTCATTTAAAAAGGAGAAAGTCACAATTTGTGGTGCAGACGGAGAATACTCGACGTCTAGATACATTTCCAGCACTTGTGTATAAGAATTTACTTTCGAGAGATTAGGATACACTCACGGAGAACAGCCAGTCTCATTACAATTTAAAGAAAGCGTAGCATTTGGCAATGAAGGAGATGCGAGATTGGTCAGATGTGCTAATAAAGCCTTCAGATAAGAGGGCAATGTTGTTCTTTGACCCCTAACTTTATATATGAATGAAGGCAAACAAAAATTGAACAATGTTTATTGCTATAAAAAATTGTGCTCTAATCCTACTGAAGACTTCCTGGCTAGTGATAATTGCATTATTACATCTGCAAGAGCAGAGGGCATTATATTAGGAGAGGTTGAACGTTTTTTAATTATTAAAATCCTAAAGTGGCTTATTTTTACCTCTTGCCTAAAGTTAAAAATAATGTAAAAGAACCACCGGAAAGTCCAGTTGTATCTAGAAACCAGTCATTCACTAAGAATGCCAGTAAGTATATTTGGCTGGATCCAGACTTAAGTAATTGCTTAAACTTAGTTATTCCTGGGCTAAACCATGTTGATTGCAGGGGAGTCATATTTCATCTGTATTAGAGTTGAGAGGTGATGTTGCCCGGCCCAAGTCTAAATAACAATGGGCCTGATTCACACTTAAGAGTGAGTTATGTGCGTGCAGATGCGCACCAAACTCACTCTTCCATCCTCCGTCCCGCCCCCCGTTTTTAGGTACCTTATGGCACATACGAGTGCCATAGGACTACCTTAAGTCTCCGTGCAATGTCTCCCCGCCTCCCTCCCGCCCTCCTCAGTTAATCTAAATGCCTCTCCCACTTCTGCCTAAAAACACCCCGAGGCGGCATCACGCCGCCTCCAGG
>WWET01001101.1:3832-21614 GCA_011038615.1 Limnodynastes dumerilii | reverse complement strand
ACAGACAGACAGACAGACAGACAGACAGACAGACAGACAGACAGACAGACAGACAGACAGACAGACAGACAGACAGACAGACAGACAGACAGACAGACAGACAGACAGACAGACAGACAGACAGACAGACAGACAGACAGACAGACAGACAGACAGACAGACAGACAGACAGACAGACAGACAGACAGACAGACAGACAGACAGACAGACAGACAGACAGACAGACAGACAGACAGACAGACAGACAGACAGACAGACAGACAGACAGACAGACAGACAGACAGACAGACAGACAGACAGACAGACAGACAGACAGACAGACAGACAGACAGACAGACAGACAGACAGACAGACAGACAGACAGACAGACAGACAGACAGACAGACAGACAGACAGACAGACAGACAGACAGACAGACAGACAGACAGACAGACAGACAGACAGACAGACAGACAGACAGACAGACAGACAGACAGACAGACAGACAGACAGACAGACAGACAGACAGACAGACAGACAGACAGACAGACAGACAGACAGAAACAGAGCACAGGTAGAAATAAAAGCAGGAATAAACAAGACCAAAGAAAGACAAACAAAGGAGCAAACATAGACAAGAAGAAATAAACCAGAAGGGGCAATATCAAGAGAATACAGGGCTGAGACCTACACAGACTGAAAGACAATCAATGATCCAGCAAGGAGTGCTGCATCATGCATGGTATAAATAGCCAGGTGTCAGGTGTGATCCATAATGGATGATGACCAGACACCTGACAACTGACCCAGAGGTTGAACACAGTGACACCTAAGGTAGGATACAATATGAAAGTCCAGACAGTGAACACGGGTGGCCTCTACTGGTGAGAGTCCTGACAGTCTCTACCTTTTTTCTCTTAATGGGTGTGTTAAGATCCCTCACATTCCAGGAGTAAATTTTAAAACTCAGGGCATGGACATCCCTAATGTGTGTGTGAGTAGTGCTTATAGAAGTCATCCTGCCCCTTCAGACGGCACATTGACATAGCAGATACTGTGGTCAGTTGTAGCCCTTCCACCCCGGTCTGCAGAAGAGCTTCCACACTGTGAGACACAAGTGAAGCAGAATAGAAGAGAAAACCATATTAGTAACCAAAAGACTTTGCTTTAACAAACAACATTTTTCTACTTTTCCTAGCCAAATTTATACACTTTATACAGGAATAGCCAAAGGCACCAACTTATTTGAACTACAAGTATCAACATGTGAGAAAACCATAACAATAACATGTTAAGAACAAAGATATGAACCTAAACTTCACAATATCTTCTTGTGAATAACTAACTAACCCCAGAGGGGGGTCAGCCCACCAAAAATATGAAAAGTAATTATTACACAGTGGGATCTACAATATAATACTGTATAGAGAAGAACAGAGTTCCTGTGTCTATTAGTGATCCTTTTGACGATTGGGTGAACGAGGAGACCGATTTGGGCCAGAAAATGATCTTTAGCTTTTGTAGGATCCATAAACACTATTTCCTGACCATTCTCTGTAACCTTCAAGTTCGCAGGATATAAAGAGCGAAGCGTTGATTGTGATGAACTAGGTATTTGCACCCTGACGAAAACTCTTTCCTTTTCTGTGCAACAGATACAGAAAAATCCTGGCATATTAAAACCCGAGAATCTTCAACCAGTAATTCACGGGATCTTTTAAAAGCTGATAATATAACTCCTTTAAAAGGAATGAAGGACCTAGACATGGACCAGTAATAACTTTTAAGCGGTCTCCCTATATCCACCACTCCTAGTTGGACTGATGTAAATAGTGTTCTTCATCTTTATTTTCATTTTTATTTTCATTTTGTTTCTGATTGTTCATCATTGGTTTATTTCTGGTTATATATCGCTATTGAAGCACCATATATTATATATTGTATTGTCTTTACGTTTTATCCAGCGTAGTCTCTTTTTTGGCACATCCAGGGCAGTCCCTTTTAGCATCCAGTACAGTGCAGTCTCTCCACGTGTCCTCTCCAGAGCAGTCTTTCACCAAGTCAATATTGACAGACAGATCTTGGCGGACAGATCCTCACCTAACTCACCCATCCTGCCCCTATGCCGCCCCCGTTTATAAGTACCTTATGGCACATACGAGTACCATAGGGCTACCTTATATATCTGTGCAATGTCCGCACGTTGCCTCTTCACACCCTCCCCGACCAATCTAAACCCCTCCCACATCTATCTAAACACTCCCCAAGGCGGCATTACGCCACCTCTTTCTAACTAAACTACTCTGTGCGGCCTTTAAAGCAGAAGCAGAAGCTTCTTAGGTGTGAATCCGGCCCTGAATGGTGATAACATTAAAAAACATTTAAATAAATTTAACATAAACATAAATTTAGCTTAAAATATTGAAGCATTGTCAGACTCTGATATATGGGATAAAGTTTGTTTAAGAGCATTGCTAGAGAGAATATTTTTCATTTTCATTTATACTACAGTATTATTGAAGTATTACTTATATATTAATGCTTTATCTTTTTCCATCTCTTACATTATTCAATAAAGTATAAAACTGAAAAAACCCCAAAGAATAAAATATAGAATGTAAGCTCAATATTTTTGATAATTGTCCTTAATTGCGCATATTCTTTAGTGGTTACTCAGAGAGATACTGTTCACACTTGGGTGTGAATCACAATCTGTTCAGGCATAATCAGCCATATTTTACAGGCCATAATTTTCCTCTTGAAAATCACGTAATCATCATTTTAAATTCCAGTAACAGAGCACAAATTTACCTTTGTGTAGAAATGAAAAGGTTGATTATTCCGGAAAGTCTTGTGCTGTGAATTGTTGAATTACATCTCTAATGTCTCTTCTCATATATTAATTTAATTGAATGTTTTTTTTAAATATATATATTTCCCATTCCTATATGGACCCTTATGACTTATGTGTCCGCTATATGATTTAGCATTCATCATTGATTAAAATTGATTAGCATTTTAATTCAGAAGCTACATAAACTACCCATGTGTGATGCGTGACCTCATGCTGACCAGACCTCTTTTAACCTTAACAATAAACACATTTTTAGCTAATAGTTTTTTATTAACTGTGTAACTTATATTGGGAAGAGTTTAGGATCCTCTAGGATCATATGTGACTAGTAATTGATGGGTCGGAAAAAAAAGCAGGTACATACGTAATAACATTTGTGATAAGCATAACATCAGAAAAACTGTTGCAGATATACAAACCCAAAACAGATACAAGCGCTACCATTGTAGTGGGACTGTCCGCTAAAACGGCCCCTGATTGAAGCTGGGCAAATTAAAATGGCTAAACGATCACCAACTGGGCAAATTCGACGGTTGTCACTGTATTGTTAAGTACAAAATTTTTGCAACCCAAGAAGTCCCTGGTCTACCCATAACTATATCAAACCACTGAACTACAAGAGATAGACACAGGATGGACCTGCTTACAGCCCCCAACCTTCAACTCACCTTCAATAACTTGGGGCACGACAGGGTGGGAGAATCCATGAAAGAAGTGCTGCTAACCCACTCTCCTGAGACTCTGGAAGATTCCTTAAGACCACCCCTCCCCACTTGATGTGTCCCAACCAATCACCACTCAGAGGTGAATGTCTCAGCATGTTCTCACACACACACCGGGAGTTTACCTCTACTCAAGTTAAATTCTTAACCCTCCGTTGCTCTATAAGGCATATAACAAATATTTTCAGCACATTATTACAGCGTACCACTGGCATGTCCCATCTTGTTTCAAATTCTTTATCAGTACCTTCAGAAACAGTCCCTTCCTGACTGTGTATACTGTCAAGGTCTATAACTACAAACTTACCTTGCATAACTCTAATTCAACATCAATCTTCCTGATTGTTCAATATTTTATGCCATATGTTTAACATCTGCCTCCCTGTCCGTTACTACACTGACCTCCCTTTCCCATAGGATTAAGTTTAAACTCTTCAATCTCATCTATAAATTCTTCACCCTATTGCCTCCCCCTGCATCTGTAACCTCATCTCTCTTTACATTGGTTCTTGTCTTTTGCCCTACACTCCTGCTTCCTCTTCCAACTTGATAAATGTTCTCCCATGCTGCTCTATACCACTGGAATTCCCTTCCTTTCTCCCTTTCTTTTTTTTAGGATCTGTACCATTCTCTAATGCTTAAAACACTTCTCATGACCTATATTGTCAAAACCTAACATCACTCAGCCTCTGCAACCTTAAATATTTCCCACTTCACTAACTCACCTTTCTGTATTACCAATGTTTGGTTTTCTCAAACTCTAGATTTTTAGGTCTCATCATTCATGTCATTCATGGTTTCATGTAGAATTGTATATATTTTTTATTGAGTAGAAAATGTTTGAAATACACATGCAGTTAGCACTTGAACACAAAAAAATGTTCAAAGACTGTACTGTATTAGCTATATGTGCACTTGTACATGTGCCAGGACCAGATACGTGCAAGTCAAAACTAATTAGCGTATTTTTATATTTTTCAAACACACATTGAGGTTTAGCGTATAGTATTTACGCTATTGTAAGTACTATGCACTCCCCTTGGCACTCCTCTCGCTCGTGCGTACTTTACTCTATTTGCGTTTGCCAAACCCTACCTTAACTTTTCCAAGTGTAAGTACTGAGATACATAATGCATTGACGTACGTAACGGCCTAACCCGGCCCATACTGTACGATTTAAATGTCTCCCTCCGCCTACAAAGCGTATTTCCGGGTGCCGGATGGAGGACACACCCTTTCGAACGTATTTACGCTGAAGTTACGTACGATCAAAGTTACGTTGCGTAACATCTGCCACATGCATGCGCAGTACATACAAATTGCTGATTTTACGTCAGCGGCTAGCGTAAAAACGCTAGCGTACGTAGCTCAGGATCTGGCCCATTGTATGCAATTTGCATACCTGTACTGACTGTTGAACGTAAAGTTGCGTGTGGCCAAACTCATGCAGTTCATCATCACATACATTCTTTCTATGCATGCACAGCATTCATATGCACAACACAATGCTGCATGCACGCAACACTACATGAGGCCCTAATTCTATATTTACTTATATATTTATTTGTATGTGTGGTGCCCTATCCTGTAATGTATGTACTGGATAGTTTACCATGTTTATTGCATGTACTTTGTATAGTAAGCCAAACATGAATAATAATAACCAATAAAAACTAGACTAATTGGAGTAGAAGTTACAGGATTATTGCATTACATTTGGTTATTATAAAATTTTAATTATGGACATCATTAGGGATGGAATATGCATAGGTAACCTTAACTTCTAGTTAAGCACATAATTAACTATTTATAGGAGAGAGTGAGAAATAATATTACATTTATTATGGGTTTACCAAATCTGTTATAAAACTGATTCTGATATTGAATAATTTCATTATCTACTTTTCTACACTTTCTAGACTTTGGGAATAAAATAGTAATACTTAAACTATACATAAACATACATATTATGCTATACATATACATACTTATACTTTTTAATTCTTTTTTACTACTACAGAATTTGTAGCTTTCTAAGCAGACTTTTATTTTCAAGCAATGTCCTATTTTGTATTACAGAAATACATAAAAGTTTCCTATCAGTTTAGTAACTAATTCATGCATGCATTTTCCATTCAAAACAAGTACATAATAGGGAGCGACAGTTAAAGTATTATAGAATAGACTGATGCCATAAACCTTGACATTACCCAGAGTGTATGCAGTCATTCAGAGAAAAAGCATTTACAAAGAGCTGTGACTTTGTGATTGAAACACATAAATCTCAGTAGATATTTCATACGTCTGGAGTCACCTGTGTAGAGATGGAAACAAATGAACAAGGTCACACGCTATGGATGTTTGAAATGGCAGCTGATGAACTTGAAGTTATTATGGAGATGTGTTTAGGGCACAGAATAGTGAATAACTGATGTTTGTCTTTAGAAATGGCTTTTATTTAACAGTATGTAGTAATTGTTCCTCATAAAAAAAACCTCTAATGAAAATGCCCTCAATTATTATATTCACTCACTCTCTCATTTGTATATCACTATTCATGACTAAGCAATTGTTTCTTTTGTAAATGATCTTTTAGCATTCAATAATCTGAATAACTAAATATGTACAAATTTGTCTTGCTTTAGTTTGTAGACTGTCTAGCAAATGGCATGGTGTTGGTGGCTCCAAGTAAGGACTCGTAAGGGCTTGTAGAAATACACCATGATGGGCCAAACCACTTGAAGGGAAATTATGAGATAGAGACATTAAAAACAATGTATTAAAGGATGAAGGATAGTCAGTGGAGTGAAGAAGGTAGATCAGTGATCAGAGAAATTGAAGAGTGATTAGAGAAACCAAATGTACAATGGTCTCTTATAGAAAAAAGGCTAACTGCTTGCAACCTCTCGGGCCGTATTCAGACCTCAGTTTACCAATATGAACTACTGCACATGCGCAGTAATTTTGTTACGACATCTACGTTACTTTTTGCAACGTAGATTGCGTATACGCGGTCTTTAAGATGCAATGCAATGCGGCCGGAGGTCTGAATACGGCCCCTTATCTATATCCACTATTGTGGTGATTCCACACAGTTACTTAGAAATTATTTATTCATATTTTTGAACACAAGAAGCGCAACATAAGAATGAACCACAAACATTATGCATCCCATTTCATGAAATGACTATGGACCATAAACTAACCAGTCATTTAGTTGTACTCGGATCCCCACTATATTCACACATTAACGCTCTGCTAGCCACTTTTGAGACCCACACACAAAGTTTAATTTTCCGATTTGTGCAAACTCAAAGTGGCGACAGGTCTGAAGGATAGGTACACAGGACCTGATTCAGAATTAAGAAAGTACTTAAAATAAGAGAGGAAAGTCACTCCTGGGCTAAACCGTGTTGATTGCAGGGGAGTCATATTTCATCTGTTGCAAACAGTATTAGATTTGAGAAATGGCATTTCCCAGCCCAAGTTTAAATAATAGTGTAATAGTAAAGCTGGTCAGTATCTGTTTGCAGTAAGCAATTCAAAGATATATCCCTGCATGCAAAGAATACAATTAACTTGCCCTCCCCTGCAATCAACATGGTTTAGCCCAGGAGTGACTTTCCTCTCTTATTTTAAACACTTTCTTAAGTCTGAATCAGGCCCACAGTCCATTAGCACATCTATACTGTAAATTCTAATGGAAAATCCTGCTTTCTTGTAAGTGTGTCTGAGTCTTCTAGTCAGAGACAGAAGTCTGGATCAAGTGAACTGCATTCTGTTTGGGTCACACAGATGCATAGACACATCACAAAATTGAACAATATACTGTCCACATGCATGGAAATAGGGGATTGCTGGAAGTCTGGATTTAGTCCTATGATAAATTTGAATACCTAATTAAAAGCTCATTTTTAGTTAAATCACTGCGTTTTCTGTATATTTACTTATACCCTTAAAGTGACCTTTTTAATACAAAGTGTTTAAGAAACATGATGAACGTTTATAATATGGATGCATTATAATAAAACAATAATTATATAATGCTCTTTATTTTATAAGCACATATTTAGCTGAATATGGAACATGAGATACAAAACCTTGTTTAAAAAAGTGTTAATTGAATTGGCTTTACGTTTTTGAAATTCAAAAGAGAATTTAGGCATCGTGAAGAACTTGGTTTGAGTCAGTTTGGCAATGTTCAAACTTACTACAAGGTATAATGCTTAATGGATACATATCCCAGCCTGGAGAGTAAATGTATACAAAACAAAATGGACTCAACAAGTCCAAAATGTTTATGCGCTTTCAATAAAAGGAAATTTGTTTAAATGTAATAAATCATAAAAACATTACAAGACTAAGGAATCAAACTCATAGGGATAGATCCAGGCGCGCTTGATACATTACATAGCGTAGCGTATTTTACGCTAGCGTGCCTTCTAAGCACTCCCCTAGGCACTCCCCTCGCATGTACGCACTTTGGCCGTTTTACGCCTACCGAACCCTACCTTAACTTTACACAGTGTAAGTTCTGACGTATGTATAGGCCTCACGTACTTACGAGCCTAAGCACACCCATACTGTACGATTTAAATGCCTCACCCCGCCTCCGAAGCATTACGGGTGTCGTATGGCTGGCACGCCCCTTCATCCGTAGTTATGGATGTTATGTGGCGTAACTTCTGCCGTGCGCATGCGCAGTAAGTACTAATGTGCGATTTTACGTTAGCGGCTAGCATAAAATCAATCGCGTACGTAGGTCTGGATCTGGCCCCAAAAAATGTGTCTTTATACTCACACACAAGTACAACTCAGGAAAAAAAAACTAAAGAAAAACAGAGCTCATAGCATTTTCTTCTATGATGGAAGTTTTTAAAATGAAGAATTTTTAAATTGTTGTTCAACTTTTATGATGTTTTCATTTGATATGGGCGCGGGGCCCAATATGTTGGACGTACCACCAGGAATACCAATGTTTGCTTTCTGGAACACAGGGTAAATATCAATAAAGCCTACATGTCCAATGTCAAAATAACAAAGTGAAAGATGTCAAAATAACAATGTGAAAGATGTCAATTAAATTTATGGATGTAACACTATAAATCTCCTTAACTTTTCCTTTTTTCCCCCTTCTCTCAACTTGCAAGTAAATAATGTGCACTGTCTTATGTATGCATTCACAGTTGAACTACAGTAAGGCTATTGTCTCTCTATGTATTTATATTATGGGAGAACCAGTGACAAAATGTTAAAGTGTTAATTTTAATAGACTTATTTAGGGTCACAATTCTATTGGTTGATAACAAAGCATAGTTCATAGTTTATTTTGAATAACCCTTGCTCAGCATCAATTTGAAGGTGTGTAACATTTCAGCCTAACACACTGAGCCCTAACAATATCTGATCTAACAGTCATGTTTATGCTGATCCTGGTAAATATCCATTTGAAATCTGGGGCTAGATTTACTAAACTCGAGATTGTCAAAATCGCAACTGTTTGCTATTTTTTTGTGACGATTTTGAAATCTCAGAATTACTAAAGGTGATTTTTGCTATCAAATTGTCTGAGATGGGTTTTTTTTACTAAATCGCCGTTGTTGAGCTATCTGTGGCGATTTTTCCCATTCATGAGATAAAAATCTCAGATTTACCATATTTCCCCATGTATAACACGCTCCCTTGTATAAGATGCACCCCATTTTTGGAGCCTAAATTTAAAAAAAAAACAAAAAACATTTTTTATGTATTTTTTAAATATCTAACTTAATTAAAAATGGGGTGCATCGTATACACGGGATCAGGGGATGCAACACTAAACTTACCTTTGCTGTCCCTCCGGTGGTCCCTCTGGCGGTGTTAGACTCTCTCCCATACAGCTCTGACTCAGCTCTGACTCCCTTGCGGTGTGCGCTGTACAATGACGTTGGGTGACTTAAGGTCGCGCAACGTCATTTTACAGTGTGCACCGCAAGGGACACAGTCTGAGTCACAGATGCGGAGGGGAGAGTCTAACACCGCCGGAGGGACAGCAAAGGTAAGTTTAGTGTTACATCCCCTGTATAAGACGCACCTGATTTTTAGACCCATTTTTTGCCTAAAAGAGGTGCGTCTTATACATGGGGAAATACGGTACTAAGGTGTGAGTTGTAAACTCTCTGTAGAATGGGAGTCAAAATCGCCATAGATAAAAGAGGTCGATTTCATTGAAATTGTCACTCAGCCTCTGAAAAAAACCCATCTGTCTTGTTAAAACAAATGTATTACATAATTTGCTGCGCAGCTACCAATTAACCCTTAGCATGCTGTGCCACCTAGTACTTTAAGGCACAGCATGCCCTTGTATTCCAGGGCATGCTGTGCCTTCTAGTACCCTAAGTGGTGGCATGCAAAGGGTTAACGCATGTTGCCGCAACCACAGTGTGATTCGCTAACACTACACTACATACATTGGGCCTGATCCAGAACTATGCTGGCTGGCGCTAAGATGCCAGTCAGTGGCGTAAGATCGACTTAAAAGCCAATCTGCGCATGCGCCGGGCAGATGTTCCCGGTGTAGCTACGGCAACGTCCGTGGCAGCGCCATAGTAATGCTGGAGGGGGCGTTCCCCAGCGTTACTACGTTCAGGTTGGTGTAGGTGGGCGGGGGGAGTTAGTTTAATGAGGGAGGGAGGGGTTTGCGCTCCTGTGCGAGCGTATTTTCCCTTGCTTAGGCTGGCTGAAGTTAGGGTAGCCTTTAGCCGGCGTAAGTGAGGGAAAATACGTTCGCACAGGGGGAGTGTCGGGGAGAGTGAACGCCGATACGCTGTGCTTTACTAAGCACAACGCATTGGCGTAGTTCTGGATCAGGCCCATTATCCCTCCATAATCCTGTCTACATATTAACCAGTGTCCCTTCGTTAATATTAAATAGTGTCCTGCCTACATATTAACCAGTGTCCCTCCATTAATATTAAACAGTGTCCCTGCCTACATATTAACCAGTGTGCCTTCGTTAATATTAAACAGTGTCCCTCCATTAATATTAAACACTGTCCCTGTCTACATATTAATCAGTGTCCTTCCATTAATATTAAACACTGTCCCTGCCTACATATTAACCAGTGTCCCTCCGTTAATATTAAACAGTGTCCCTGCCTACATATTAACCAGTGTCCCTCCGTTAATATTAAACAGTGTCCCTCTGTACATCCTAACAACTTCCGATTACATTTAAAAAATAATCCTACATTAAAAATATTTTTAATATATGTCCCTCCCTCTATGTTTTTGTGGAAAATGTCCCCTTGTGTAGCGTTAATACCTAATATGTACCCCATGTGGACTTAAATATGTGTACCCCCGTATGCGTGACATAATTACATGTAAGTGTGATAATTTTAACAAAAACACAGACCCAAGTTAACTTTATCATAAGATTTTTCCCCAATGTAATAATCTTTTACTCGTTGTTCTGCAGTGTTGTTTGGAGTACGGCTCGATCTTCTTCATCTTCTTCTTGCTTCTCCTCCGGGCAGGTCCGCGTTCCTTGGTGTCCTCCGGCGAATGACGGGTCTCGTTACAGGGCTTATATTTATAGCCACGCGGTCCCGGGAGTTGCCGTCCAAGGCTATAAATATAAGTTTTGAAATAGGCAATAGCAAATTCAGTGATTTAAAATGAAAAAACTATGCCGATGTCCAGCGATTTCAAAGGATGATTTGAAATCGATTTTAGTAAATCTAGCCCCTGGACTCTGCAGTCAACGGACCTGGTTCTATTGCTTTAAATGTTGCTTACGCTGGATAAAAGTAGCAATTGCTCAGCACATAATTTTCATGTTTTATTCCCTTATCCATTTTGAAGTTGCAGATGAACATAAAGATGATAGTATGTTTTTTAAAGTGAAATGTTACAATGTTAAATAAATTTGGTAACTTTATATGTTTCAAGTGAGTCGCAACTTGTTTGTGTTTTCACTTCCTGTGTGCACTGGGAAGCCATTGTGATCTCCCATTTGTGAGAACTATTTGTGGTTTTTTGAGCTGGTGAGTTAACCTCCGGGCTTTTGACATAGAGCAGCATAGGGTGAGATACATGCCCAGGAGTGGGCAAAGTGCTGCCGTGAGGTTTCTAGTCTCCTTATGCATGGACAGCCGCCGGATATAGATTAGATAGCCTGGTCACTACTCATCTATTTCTAGCTATGTTTAGTTACATTGTTATTCACTACTATGATGCTTTATATTTATGCAGCTGTAATGTGATTTGTAACAATGTTTCAATATATGAATATTGTATAACCACTAGATCTCTATGTGTACAATTATGTCCTGTGAATTATTAGCATGTTTGGGAGATATCTTATGCTGGGTGGTTGTTTGTGGTTTTACTAGGTTCTCTTTCTGATAAGACCTTTTAAATTTGTGACTAATAAAATTTGGTATCATTTTTATTATTATCATTAACATAGTAGATTTTTATCATTGCTGTGCGTAATACGAAAGCCCTTCTTTTCAGTCTCTCTTGACTATTTGGCTTAAATTGCAGACTTGAAAAAGGACTGTTTACATGAAATAATTTGCACCTACTACACGTCATGCCCAGGGCACTAACCTTAAGCAACCTATTTCAGACCCTTACTTAAGGATGTGACACTTCGAACACATTTCAAAGTTCCGAAATCACTGCTGATGTATTGTGCATGTGTAATTTTGTTTATAGATACAGTTATAACATTTTTGTTATTTATTTTTACATTTTTTTTATAGTTTTAGTGCACTGATATTACAACTGAAGTGTTTGCACTAATTATAATTTTTACAGTGTAAAATACAGTATATAGCATTACAATGTATTTGGCTAGATATCTGCTTTACTGTTGCTGCTGTGTGCCCCTACGTAATTGGTTGCAATCAAAGCGGCACAGCTGCTGTGCGTATTTTTGTATCACACACAGCCCACACTACTTTTTCAAACACAACTATGTGTCAATTTACGCTCATAGGGCCTCATCCAGCGTTACGAAAATTCGCACGGCGAGCGAATGCGTACGTTCGACCGTGCGAATAAACATACACGCCCCTAACACTCCCATAGTAAAGTACCTGCTTACGACGCCTATACCCTACACTGGGTACGACCGTCGGCCGTACGAAATTTCGCACAAAATACGCTGAGCGTACGGGCTTAGCACGCCCATACTGTACAATTTAAATGGCTATCCCCGCCTCCCTGTAGTAAAACGGGCGCCCAGGCGACCATCGTACTGAACGCACGCCCATCGAGCGAAAAATTCGCTCACAATACGACCGCTATTCGCTCATGACGCCTGGGTGACCGGAAGCTGTCATACTGGGCATGCGCGTTGCGAATTTTTTAACGAATTTTCGCTTACGATGAGCGTACGCTCGCTTGCGGTCGTAGCTCTGGATCAGGCCCATACAACTATTGCCATTATTGCTCATTAACTGCTTGTTAACAGCTTCTTAACCCATATAGTTAAGTTTCCTACTTTTTACAAAATTGAAAATATTGTGATAAACATAACTTTAAAACAAATTAATGTAATTTAAATTAAGTTTTAATTCTTGGTATATAAGAGTTTTATTATATCTACATAATCTTTTGATTGTGATATGAGATTTTAATAACATTCCTTTTTTTACTTGCTATTTGTGCATTTAGGGCAATAATGTTTTTACAGTTGTTTTGATATTGTTCTAATCAATTGTGGATTGGTTTTTATGACAACCTTGGGATTGTGACCTCCATTTTATTAGATATTGGTGCTGTGTGCTCTAAGAGTTTGCCTCCAAGTAAAAGATGGAAATGTAGTTGGTCAGATATACTGACAGAAATATTTACCATTTTTAAAACTCTCATCAGTGGACTAAATAGGCGCCACAGGCCAATGTTATTTTTTTAAACCTAAAAGTTTCAGACCATAATCTTATCACTGGTTATAACAGTATTTGAACATCTCTAATAATTAAAATATTAACTGGACATGTTTCATGGAATAAGAAACGTTGAAGTAAAGTTAATAGGATTATATTCTCTATTTGTGTAAACTTTCCCTGATCTTAAAACAATTATTACAAGAAAAAAGATATTGTAAGAATAGCTCTTAATGAAAATCACAGTCGGTATAGTTACTTTGAACTAAAACTGTATTAGTCAGTCAGAAACATCATCAAAACTGCAGCGATAGTTTTTTCTTTCTCAGGTACTGATTTGATTTTCAAATCTTACAAAGCAAGAAATCTAATTTTCTTTTTCCATTCACATTCAGTCTTAGGGCCAGATTTATTAAGCTGCAGGAAAGGAAAAGTGGAAATGTCAGCTAGAATCTGACTGGTTGCTAAGGGCAACATCTTCACTTTTACTTTCCCGCAGCTTGGTAAATCTGACCCCTAGAGTTATTTTGTGTGTTTGAATGAGTCAAAGTAAATGCATTATGTTTACTTATACAGGTATGGAATCCTTTATTCCACAATAGAAGGTCGTTCCTAAAGTGTAATAACTGTATTTTAATTGACACAGTCTTTACCCACCCTACATTAGACCTCTCCTTTTCTCGTGTTAAAATATTAAGAATCAATTTTGTGGATAACTCATTCTGTTATTGAATATATTCATATAGATTTGATGCTTCTAAAATTGTAATAAGGATGGAGCCATATGTATTACCTATTGGCTACCAACTCTCAATGAAGATATTTATATCAGAAGGTGTATGCCAACACACCTATTAGTTTTAAATCACTTTTTTGAGGAAAGAAGATAAAAATGTGTTTATTTCCCATCAACGACAACTATTGTGGCAACTTGAATATGTATATGTAAATATTTATGGACCTAATTTTGAAATGTGATACTTGTCTAACGGAGCCGCTGTATGACAGGTGTTAATTAGTAAAACGAGAGAACGATTGGTCAGGTGTTGCCTAAAAGGAGTTCCTGGGATGAACTCGACATACTCTCTGATGAAATCGCTTAGATAGTGGAGAAACGCGTTATGGTGTGGTGTGCCTCTTAACCCAGCGATCCTGCTATCCCTGTCATTGTCTGCCTATCCAAGTTACAATAAAGTACCTCTGTTTGGTTCACATTGGTGCCTGAAAGCTGTTTATCTTTCACAGCGGTGAGAAAGGAACCTCCGTCGGGTGTACATCAGTACCTGCAAGCTGCAAACCCTGAACAGCGGGAGAAAAACCCGCTATTGATCCAGCTTTCAGCTCTATGCTGTGACTTACAAATCTGCATTTGCAACTAAAACCTATACCCACAACCGCATACAGAGCAGGAACCAGCAGTGAAAGGTGTAATCATTAGTTCCGTCGATCGAGTGAGACATCACGTATCCGGAGGGCAGACAGGACGCCGCTAGCCCATGGAGCCGACGGGACTATACTAAACTACCCAGTGAGATGGTTTACTTCTCCAACACCCTAATCTTTTGACTACAGATTCAAGTCATCTAACACAAAGTAGATTAGCAATTACAGAACATACCATCTTCATTATTTATGTATGGATTGCTGCTTCAGTTTGGATATGTGAATTAATACAGCTTTGATACTCTTTGTTGAAAATGAAATCATAGGCAACAGTGTTACCATTTGTGTGGAATCCTTTGCAACTAGTTTACCGAGGTCCATTATTTGCAACATTTGCAAGATTGACTTTGCACTGGGATAAGCAGTTGTGAACTGTTGGAGATTATAATATCAGGTACTCTGTGATACTCTGTGATTTTTATATTGATATTGATCTGTGAACTCCTATTGATTGACTCTGGGTATCAACTAGAGGCCACCTTTTGATTGGTTGTTTTAAATTTAATACAATTTATTTTAATCCAGTGTCTAGTGCTACAGCTTCCTTTTCCCCATCAAAAGACTTTTTCATTACGGATTTTGGAGTTCTGTCTGAGTAAAAATATTTTACACAGTTTTGTAACTTTTGTGGTTTTATGAGACAGATCGGGGGAAAAACTGCTTGGTTTGGTTTCTTGTGTTACAGTGATAGTAAACAGACATTGAGCTAGATCCAGGATGAAGATCGATAGCTGACTTACGTTTGTGGCATGCATAACTTGACTATGGGCCAGATTTACTAAGCTTCGGGTTTGGAGATGTTGTCCATCAATCAGATTCTAGCTGACATTTTCTAGTATGTAATGGGAAGGTGAGAACTAGAATCTGATTGGTTGCTATGGTCAACATCTCCACTATAAAAAGCTGCAGCTTAGTAAATCTGGCCCTGTGTGTTTATTCTGCATATGTGAATAACTGGGACTTTCACAAAAGAACACTTAAGGTAGAGTTCTGAATGTGAATGGAATATACATATGGAATATAGGATTGGGAATGCATTGTGGAGGCTAGCATACGTAATTCTAACTTAATAATGGTTTCGGTCTGGTCCAATGATGCTGTCTTACTTTTGTGTGCTTGAATGTTTTCATAGCATTAACCAAAGACAGATGCTTTCATGCATAAGCATCATTTCATTAAAATGCACATCTTCATCTGCTGCTGGATTACTAGAAATCATCATTTTTGAGAATAACTGCAAGATCAGCATGAACCACATTTGTGTGAGTAGAGCTTATGGGATATGTTAGTCCTCAAGTTCCCTACCATGCTTTACGTTTTAGGTTAAAGAAAGCTGTAAGTGTCAGAAGCGTTCAAGGCTGCATTATGTACATACCCTTGCTGATAATGCATTTTGTGATATACTATATAATACACAATATAAATTGGGTCATTTTAAGCACTTGGCCCATTTAGTCTGTCCATTATTGTTAAAAACCATGGTGACCTTTGATCAAGTTTCATTGGAGGCTCTCATGATGGTTTGTTTCTCTTCTTTGCCTGTTTGAAACCATTGATATATCTTTGCGCTATTTGGAGAAAGACAAACTTTCCTACGTTGATACAGTATGTGCAAAATCACCAATAATGATATTTAGAAGCACTAGTTGACATAAAGATTCCTTGGGTGCTCTATTGGTAACCTTTCCACCCCAATGCATGTTATTTACTACAAACTTTTTTTTTCTTATCCACCTAACCAGCTTTGAATCCAAGGCTTTCAGTTTTAACAATTTTTTTGTTTTGTTCATTACCAGAATCTCAAAACTCTACCATTGTTGGATGGACCAATAACTGTCCACATTTTTGCACATTTCTGCTCTAGACTCATTTTGCTAATGCTAAAAGCCTGCTTTATCTGTAAGAGTAGGGCACTACTTAGACAGAACTGTTCCTTTATATTGGGAACATAATATAGCAAAGTTTCCTCTTCCTTAGAACAAATCAGCTCTAATTTGGATAAATGCCATTGCTTTGTGAATGACATTATACTTTCCATGACTCATTTACCTTGATGCTACCACCTTTTGTCCATTGCACGGACTACTAGCTTTAATGCATCAAGTTATTCAGTTTCAGGAACAGACACCATTGGAACTTGAACTATATTCGTTTTGAGAACATTATTTTTGACTATTTATGTTAAGCAGTAGAGTGCCTTCCACAGAAGCAGTAAAGGTCAAGACTTACATAGTTTGTAGCAAAATGTCAGTTAAAAACATTTAGATAACAGAATGCCAACTGGGCATGAAGGTATATAAACAACAGGCTGCCTGTAGCTCACACCAGTCATTTAGGGGTTAATCTGGGAACCAATCAGGGTGGGGGCTAGGGGTGTTTAGGGAGTTTACAGGAAGGCTCTCTCTTTTCTGCAGCTTTTCTGGAAGGATAAGTATATTTGTGCTGTGTAGAAGATAGTTCTGTTTCCTTGCCTTTATATCAAATCTGCTTTTTTAATCTTTCTCTGTCTGTCTGTCTTACTTACTTTATTTCAGTCTATATCACCTGTGTACAGCGGTGTATCTAGGGCAAATGGCGCCCACGGCAAATGCCAAAAATGAACTCTGAGGGTGTTAGGACACTCCGGGTTTACTTGCGAAGCACCGGAGTGGTCCAGGAAGAATGTGTAGGATACTCCGGGTTTACCCGTGAAGTACCAGAGTGATCCTAAGGAGAACCCAATGGAGTGAGCGAACAAGCTTTCGGGGTCCGGAGTCTTACCTTTGAGGTGGTTTTCACCAGAGCTCCTAATGGTGGGGATGGACTGAGCGGCCCCTGAAGGCGTGGTCATTCCCCGTTGAACTTGGACTCACGGGAAGATGAAAGAATAGACACCCAACGGTGAACCCCAAAAGAGGACAAGAACT
>WWET01001100.1:393033-438159 GCA_011038615.1 Limnodynastes dumerilii | reverse complement strand
ATATCACAGCCATGCTATAAGTCCCCTTTTTGTCCCAGCCATCATTGCAGTCAGCCCCCTTATATGTCTCCAGGCACTTACGTGGCTCTGCTGGCATCTCAGTCTTGTTCTTCTTTGATTGTTCACTGAATGTAGCTGACGTGACCTCGGCCGCAGAGGAGCTGTGTTCACTGACTCTGACTGCTTGGCTGGCTGTTAACAATGTACTGAGTCAGCCAGGCAATGTCTCTGTACTGTGGCTTCTTTAAGCAGCGCAAAGTATTTTCATACAGTGGAGGATCTTGCTGTCTTGTGGAAAGAGGAAAGTCAGCTCTGGTACACCAACCGCCTCAATAGAGGATTAGGGCTGAGTATGTCTGCCACCATAATGGCCACTACACAGCAAACACAGATTCCAGTACTTTAAACCCTCTGCTCCTTACTCTTGATGCTCCTAGGGCAGGCATTGCCAATCTGTGGCTCTCCGGATATTGTGAAACTACAGCTCCCAGCATGCTTTGTTGGGCATCAGATATGCCTATGTAGTTAAAGCATGCTGAGACTTGTAGTATCACAACACCTTTAGAGCCAGAGGTTGGCCAGGCCTGGTCTAAGGGGATACCGATGACCAGAATAAGGTAGTAGGAGTTCTGGCTGTATGGAGGCAGACCTGGGATGATAGATTAGAATAGAGGATATGATTGTAGGGGAAGGGAGGTGTACAAAACACAGTCACTTTAGTTTCTTGGCATTCTGCTGCTATCTTCTGTCCGCCATTCTCTATTTCTGTCTTTCTGACTCCGTCTGAGTTTCCTCTGATTTCTCTCTTATCTCTTCCTTTGCCTGTTGGGCCAGACACTCAAGGAGGGTACTCCCTTTTTTGGCCTGAAAGAGAACTATGCAGTCATTGTCTTAGGGTTCCCATTAGGCAGCACCCTGGGCCCACTTAGGAGGAACAGATGGAGGAGAATGTGTAGATGCATATGCTGTCTTCCCACCCTCGATCTAACACTGTGCCATCAAGGTGAATGGGGCCCCCAGGGCAGTAACCAGTAATAGTTATGATACAGATGACATATTCTAAGTAAGATGAAGCTTGGTCTCTGGCTAAATGTTATGTTTTCACCAGAGAAAGGGTTTTTCCCCCCTTTAAGTTAATACCTTTGTGAGTCCCCGCTGCGATGGCTTCATTACCAAATAGAGACAGCCGTAGAGGTCTATGTGACGTCATTTACAGTATAAAACGAGACCAATATTGGCTGAATGCTCATTAGCATCGGCACCACTCAAGAAGAAGTATCAAGTCTGCGTGTCAACAGGATCGGGAAGAAGAACTACAAGCAACTAGGCATCTTTGCATCGGCACCACTCAAGAAGAAGTATCAAGTCTGCATGTCAACAGGATCGGGAAGAAGAACTACAAGCAACTAGGCATGTTTGGCAAGCACCTGTTCCGGACTTCAATCAACTCAGGCCAGACAACATTCTTTACTTCCAGAACACCTTGATTGGTGACTGCAGAACGGTGAGTACATAATATTTTTCAAAAATTCTTACACTCCATAAATAATATAGATTAAAATATTTCAGAGTGGCCACCTGTTTATTTGGAACATCTAAGGGGATACATTATGTAATGGGAATGTATTTTTGGCACTGTTATTTATTGAAATGTAATTTTGGGGTTCTTATTGGTGATTGCTTTTTTTTTAAAGAAGACATCACTGTAACGCCCATCATTTAACCCATTGTCAGGCAGATGCTTATAGTACTATAAGGCTCTGCATGGACACAAACACATGGCCATGCTTTGCCTTATAGTACTACATGCGTCGCCATGATAAGAGATTGAATGAGGGCTGCTGATTCTTACATGGACAAGCACCGTACTTTTTAAATGAAAAGCATGGCAATTTTACCATGTAAAAATCGATCAACATCGATGGCAATTATGAAATGCGCTTATTGAGCAGAGATTATTAAATTTTTGGAAAAAAATCACTGCAAAATCACAGCGCTGTCTAGCGATTTATAATCGCTGCTCAAAATCGACCATAGTAAATGAGGCCCTTAGAGTTAGGCTGCAGGTGGGGGGGAGACTTAGGTTTAGGGTTAGGGAGTGGGTTAAGGATACTTACTTAACTTTCGAATCACTGTGTTCGGTGCTTCGGGGATCGATTGCTATGCCTCATCAAGGCATAAGCAATTGATATCCCAGCCAGTTCCGAACTGGCTGGGAGCAAACAGCCCTATTGAAATAAGTCAGTTTGCAATGGGGACCCACACTCATTTAGTACAATAGCCTTTTATAATTTAATTTGGATATTTAAAAAACAGGATTTATTGTTTAAAGTTGGAAACAACAATTAATAGACTGTTCATTCCAGTGTTCATACCGGGTGTAGGAATGATTGCACTTGTAGTCAATGCAGCTTTCTCTGTCACTCGTCAGACTGATTTGCAGAAACCACTGAGTACATTTATTGATATCCATGTTTCATGGATTACTCTGGTTTTATGCACTGGAATGAGTAATGTTGTTACAAGGTGGTATTTATTCTAGAGATTTGTAACATTAGTAATATCTACAGCGATTTCTTTATAAAAGATTCATTTACTAAGAGATTCTTAAAAAATAATTAAAATACTTTTTTTTGTTTTATTCTTTATCTGTAAAGTTTTAGACTTTTAAATGCCCCTCCTCCATGTCTGGATTTCTTCAGATCAAGAATGATAACATTAATGATTTTAAAGCAGAAAACCAGTTTAACTAAATAGGTAAATACAAGCTTTGCGGACAGAGAAAGCTGCATTAAGGGCTTCATGCTGGCGGATTGTGTTCTGGAATCCACTTCACCAGCATTTCTGACATTCTTTGGGGTCATCTCTCTTGTGGAGTGTGCAATACACAGGAACTGGCTTAGGATACAGAGTGAATCGTTCCTGTAACAGACATCACTTCCACCACATCCTCTCACTCTGATCAGGAGCACAGCACAGCTCCCTATTCCTAATTTCCAGGATATCATATCTGTTATGCATTTTTCATAAAGATCTGCTGGAACAGTGCGTTTTAATAAACCGCTGATCCATATTAACTGCAAATAAGGATCAAATCTGCACCTTGCCAAAACCATGTTAAATTGCAGGAGGAAACAAATAAAATAATTTAATATTTGTGAGCAATAAGTTAAATCAGACAGTACTTCATCACACACTATTTCCCAGGTGTGGTTTGCTGCTACAATGATCCTGATCATAGTTGCCCCGAAATTCGGGCAGTTCTCCTGGTATCCATGAAACCACGGCCTCAAGTCCTGCCCCCCTGCCTGGCAACACTAGTTTACTAGTGTGTTGCTAGGGACAAGGAGGGACTTGATGATGCAAATTGTGTCATCTAGCCCCACCCCCATAGCTATGAAACCCTAAAAAGGGTAATTAATAGCCATGGGGCAGGGCTTTATGACTCAATTTGAATAAATTGCACCATTAAGCCCCGCCCCCTTTATGCATCTATGGCTTCCCTTCAGGACCTCCCGGAGGGAAGCTTTTAAAAGTCATCAAACCTGGTCTTGATGTTTTGCCACAGACCATCGTACGGCAGCTGAATGGCAATTGCCAGCAGTCTTCATTTTAGAAAGCAGCGATGCAGCAACTCTTGGAGTCAATTCAGTATTTTCACATAAACCTAATCTTAACCCTCCCCTATCATTAACCCTCCATTACCTGCAGCCTAACCCTAACCTTCCCCTTTATCCACTAACCCTAATCAACTGTGTCCTAACCCTCTCCGTCAGCGGTAAACCTAAGCTTCCCCTTCTTGAACCCTAATTTTAATCTTCCCCTTTCTGCATCTCTAACTTTCCATGTTCCGCAGCCTAACACTAACATTCCCCTTAATCCCAAACCTTATCCCGCCACCGCCTGTCACTATTGGGAACAGGTTATATAGGAACCCATTCTCAATAGCAATTTTCTATTTGCCAAGGTGTTTGACAATTATATATCCCATCCCGCCATTCAGCTGGCGATTATATCATTTTCAGAAGAGTACCGGCCGGACCAGCAAGCGTATCCCTTATATCCCTGCATGTAAAAAAAATGGACCAGATCCAGACTTCCCCAAAGGGGTGTGACTGCGCATTACCATGATGGATCTGGATCAAGAGTTCCATAGTAGCAGTATTTCCAATGGCGGGACGGGAAGCGGAGATCAATTCAGCTACATAGGAGATGGAAAGTATATATATATTGTGTAAGGATGAGCAAAGTGCCCTCCGATGTATCCTGACTTTCGGGCCGTCCCTATCTTACGCAAGGACGGCGCGGGAGTCTTAAATTAGGGGTCAAGGGTGATAAGTAAGTGCAAGACAGGGGAGTGGCCTCCACTGGCCGGATACTACAGGGATCCAGGGAACTGTAGATCCAGTCAAATGTTATTAGTTTACACCCCCCAGATAGTTCAAGAATAAGAGGAAGAGGAAATCAGGTGGAAAGATAGAACTGGGAAAAACCAGATGGAGTTGCAGCGGAGGCAAATGTCATTCATTGCTGCAACGGAATTAGAGTTGAGAGGAGGTACAGCAGTTGACTGGCTTAGGCCTTATAGCTGAATGTGAGGGGGGAAACAGCATGCATCAATTTGTCTGGCGTGTGCGCAGTGTGATCGCATGTCAGAGACTGCGCTGTGCATGTCCAGAGAAGTTATCAGAGTCTGGAAGCTTAAAACAATGCTCCGGGTATCAATGCTGTGCGCTGCTTAGAAATACATTGCTACCAGGCCTTGCACATGGAGTGTTGACCGCCGTCTTCTGCTGCCATCCTCTGACAGCTTGCTTCTGGTTCTGTTAGTGCAGGGAGAGCGGCTGCCATCTCATCCGGGCTCCATAGCAGCCGCGCTCCCTGCACCCACAACTGTTACACGACTGGTTAAGAGGTGATGTTTTCTAGTTTTCTAAATGACAGTGTAAACATTAGGTTGCTCAATATTTGTATGCAATAAGCAAAAGCAAAGCCTTCACCCTCACATTTTTCTCACACAACATCAATACCTAATGGCTTCTACAATATCATACTTATGCCCTAGGTGAGGGGAGAAAACTGCAGACGTGTATCGCCGTCTGTTGAGCTGTCTATTGGTCAGTTGTTTTTGGCCAAAAGTACATAATTTTAATCCGGACTGATTGATCCTGGACCTGAAAGCAAGAAATACACACTAAGGTCCTTATCCAGAGCTACGGCCGCCGTCGCTAGTAAGGCGGCCGTAAGCGTAATACGCATGCGCCGGGCAGATGTTGCCCGACGTCACTATGGAAATGCAGTTAGGGTAGCCTTCAGCCGGCGTAAGGGAGAGTTAATACGCACCTACAAGGGGGAGTGTCGGGGGAGAGCAGCGATGTTACGCTGAGCGCTACAGCGCTCAGTGTAACATCGTAGCTCTGGATCAGGCCCTTTATCTGAGAGTAATGAGGCTGGGAGGGCGGCGTTAACGTACTAACACCGCCGTCCCAGCGTATCAACTCTCCCTTACGCCGGCTGAAGTTAGGGTAGCCTTCAGCCGGAGTAAGGGAGAGTTAATACGCTCCTACAAGGGGGAGTGTCGGGCCAGAGCAGCGATGTTACGTTGAGCGCTACAGCGCTCAGTGTAACATCGTAGCTCTGGATCAGGCCCTAAGTGCTTGAAATGAGTTACTCCTGGGCTAAACCATGTTGATGGTAGGGGAGTCATATATCCTCTGTTACAAACAGTATTAGAGTTGAGAGGTGCAAAGAATACTAATAACTTGAATCCCCCTGCAATCAACATGGTTTAGCCCAGGAGTAACTAATTTCAAGCACTTGCTTAAGTCTGGATGCAGCCCTAAGAAACCAAGAATCAACCTGTTAATCCACCTCTTACTATGTTAAAGGAAATACTTATATAGACTAAGAATGAATTGTTTGGAGTCATCTCTTAATAAAGAAATCAAAATGTAGAAAAATTATTTTCCACATGGAAACCCTTCATTACTACAGCGGCAAACATAGGATTTTGAAAGAAGGGTTTCCCATGCCTGTAATACATGTGGGGTATATTAGCATACCCCCCAATATTTTGGAGCCTGAAAATGGGACAAATAAGCCCCGCCTCATCCAAGCTCTGCTCCCGCCCCACCCCCACTGTCATGCCGCACAGGAAAAAAATGACTCCTAGGAGCGTGTGTTGTGTGTGTGTGAGTGTGTGTGTGTGTGTGTGTGTGTGTGTGTGTGTGTGTGTATATGTGTGTTTGTATATGTGTATGTGGTGTGTGTGTGTGAGTGTGTGTGTGTGTGTGTGTGTGTCTATGTGTTAGGTAATTAGACTGTAATGCGGCAGAGGTTGATGTGAAGGACTGTTTAAAATTGTAAAGAGCTACTTAATAGTACTATGGGCAACATCTCCACTTTTCCATTCCAGCAGCTTAGTAAATCTGGCCCCATGTGTTGTAAAACTTCAAAACCTCTTGTTTCAGCAGAACGGGCATAGCGGATACCTGTCCAATCACAATGGGACTTTTACTCTTACTTTTACAACTCCTGTAGTTCCACAAGTTTCTATACCTGAACTAGTCAACTGTAATTTGTCACCCCATGTACCATCCAGTGGTGCAACCCATATATATCATTTTGTCAATAAAGATGCCCTTCCTATTAAGTATTGGGCAGTAGCCCCCACTTCACCAACAATAGTCCCACCCTTCCATGGGAAATGTTACTGTGCTGTGCCATTGCCTGTCCACATATCTCACATATCTTCAGTACAGTCTGCTAGAGGTCAGCTTGGAACATACAGCACATAGCAACAGTCTGTGAGACTCTGTAATTACAAATACCTTGGCAAAGGGCGGTAATGGCAGCTCGTCTGACTCTCCTTTTCCTTTGGCCGTAAAGAGAGTGAGAGCAGCCAACTTGCTTCAGATATGTATTTAATCTGGTCTCATTACCCTTCCCTTGACTCTCTCTTACTGTCTGATTCCATTGTTCCTGGAGCGGAAAGATTTGTGTGTGGAGAGTCCTTTCTGCTTGTGCTTAACTCTCTGTATCCAGTATTTGGGGGTTGATGTATAAGCGTGGCGTAGGTTTCATACAGTCTGCACATGTTCCTCTTCTAAACATCAGTGTTTCTGTGAAGTGTAACCTTGATTATTTTAGTAACGAGTCGTTCATTTCCAGTACACAGTAGATTAGTTACAATTCTGTGTATTCAGCAGTATATATATATATATCATAGCAAAAACAAGACAGACATATAAAACTCACAAAATAAAGTAATATGAAGGGGAAAACCGATGAATCATAGTAAAATAACGTCACTTTTTTCTATTTATTATATTCAGAGATCCGTTTTTTTAATGTGTGCACTAGCAGCCCCGACACCCCCCTTTCCCGGACGTGCGGTCGGTGATTTACGAGTCCCTAGACCGCTCTGTTCTTTCTGTGTGTACTTACGTGCGTATATGTGCTCTGTCCGTGCGATTCTTGATAACCGCACCTCTATACGTTCATTTAAATGCCTACCCCCGCCCACTTTTATTTAAGTTTTCCAGTGCGTTTGATTTCCGTGCGTATGTCCCCAAGTGCGATTCACATGTATGTCCATTAGGCACTTCAGTGCGTATAGTCCACGTAAACTACGTATATAAAGTTACTACGCATGTGCAGTTGATCCGATCCTAAAAATACGCACAGAATACCCCTCAAAAACTGATCTCTGAACACGGCCAACCATGTTGAATTGCAGGGGGAGGGGATTTAAAACTGCATAATAAATGAGTTGAGAGGGTATGTTTTCTAGCTCAAATCTAAATTTAACATTTAAGCTGTTCAGCATTTGGGCCCGGATTTCTTGTGGGCCGATCGTCCAATATGGCTGTGTTTTAGAAGGCGGCTCCTGTGGTTATTTCCTGAATCCCTGACCATAGCCCTAATTGGTTTTCAAACCTTTTGGAGGGTACAGCCAGCACCTGGACTCTTTCCAGAGATCTTTAAATCCGCCCACAACTAGCAGTCCCAGTCTAGCTGCATGCTTACGGGCTGCATGGCCCCACCTCCCCTCCAGTGGGCCCGATCCAGAAGGGAGTGTACACCAGCTCGCATATGGTATATCGGAGTGATTTTGACTGCGTATGCTCAGAAATTAACCGTGCGCAATTGTGCCGCTACGCAGACCCTGATGCAACTCGAGCTGTGGTGACTTACATTCTGGAGGGTTATGGGTTTAAAGAGGAGGAGGCACATAGTGAATAAGCTGTGCTTACATCAAAACATTTGCACCAAGCATAGGTCATACGTAAGTCCAGGTGCTGATACTCCATCACCTATTTCTGACACATGCATTTAATATTTAGACTTCAAATGAAGAGAAGCGGAGGGTTAAAGAATTTTGACTCGAGCAGAAGTAAACTCCCTGCGTGGGCTACGAACAGAGAGTGTCACTCTCTTGTTTGGTGTTCTCTCATTGGTTCATGGGCAGTGGGAGGAGTTGGGCCTCTAGGTCAAATAAAAGCCGTGGGAAGCCTTGGGTCTGCCTCTTTTGTCTCCTGCTGGAATCACCATCCCTCCCTCCCTGTTAGTCTTGGTGAGTAGTTTTATAGGGGTATTGACGGTTGGGGGGGGTGAGTTGCGTTAGTTAGCATAGGGTGGAAAGCAGGTTTATTTCTCTAGTTGGTTAATAGTTGGTTTATGTGTAACCTATGTTTGTGTGTTAGACTGTTTCGTCAATTGGACTTTATTTAGGATTGCGAGTTGCAATCCCTTTGATTTGATTTGAATTGATCATGTGTTGTGTGCTCATGGTTTTGCAGGTTGTGGACACGTTCATATGGACGGTCCCGCGTGGTGCTTAAGTGAAGCACTGTACCTAAGTTGCTTGTTTGCTCATTCTCTTTTTCTTGTGTGTTTGTTTGGTTAATAAGGTTGATAAGGTTGTGAATGTTTATTACCATGATGCATTGTTTATTTATTTAAGTTTTTTGTGATCAAGTTCAATAACCTGCTTTCTTGTCCCCCATCAATTCTATATTGGCTTATCCAATTTCATAATCTAAATTATTAAAATTTAGTTCCCAACATTGTGGTCAGTGTCTTTCCTTATAGCTTAAGTATAAGTTAAGTTTATGCAGAGGGTCACGGTAAGGTCACGCATGGGACGTTTGAAGGAAATTGCTGCTGGAGTATTATGCAATTGTCACATATGTGATATATACAGTAAAAAAAATAGTATTCTTTTATTGCGATCACGTGACTGAAGTGCTCGCACTGTACCTTCTTTCAGTATGCAACACAATGCAGTGCTCTACTCTTGCACAATGTATTTGGCTTGCCTGTATTGTGCCAGGAAGCTATGTGCAGTACTTGCATTGCAATCCACAGGTACCGTTGCATTTTAAGGACTGGATTCACACTTGCGTGTGTGATCCATGGGTGCGGATACACATGTATCTGCACCTACTTCTCCGGTCCCCTCCCCCCTGTTTTTAGGTGCCTAATGGCACTTATGAGTACCATAGGAAACCTTAAGTCACTGTGCGTATTTTTCTCTCTTAAGGAGGTAAAATACGCACAGACAATCCCCAGCCTTCCCTCCCAGCCTAATTAACATCCCCCCACTTTACCTAATTATCCCCAGAGACTGCCGTGGCACGCCTCCTTTCACCTAAAAAACTATGGGCAGTCTTTAAAAACCGCACGTAATTTAGCCACGTATGTAAGGGCTACGTAGATTGCGTATTCACAGTGACACAAATCAGACACTTCTTAGCCTCTGCTTCTTAGGTGTGAATCCAGTCCTGAGACTTTTCCCTTCCATACACTTTGTAGTTGACCACCAGTATTGGTAATAATGTTTCTCAGTATATTTACTTGTCTTTTCTTTGTCTATTATTCACACATGAAAATAGATATAGCATCCCATAAGAAATACCCTTTGGTCATTCCTGCCCTGTCAAACCCCAGTTCATTTTCAACATTCCATTAACAATACTCCATCAGTGGTGGGAACCTTTTTGCTGCCAAGGGCCATTTGGATATTGATGACATCAATCGCCGGCCATACAAAAGGGTCAACATAAAAATATATGTATATATTTTGTCATAAAATGTAATTAACCCCCCCCCCTAATGTGAGCTTTAGGGGGGTTGTTAGGTTGTGGGGGTGGGGCTTAGTGTTAGGCTGCGTGGGGGGGGGGACTTAGGGTTTGGCGGGGGGGGGGGGGGGGGGACTTAGGGTTTGGGTTAGGGAGTGGGTTGGGGGAAGCTTACTTACCTTTCGAAGCACCGTGTTCAGTGCTCCTGGGATTGATTGCTTTGCTTTATCAAAATAGGGCCGTTCGCAAAGGGCACCCACACTCCTCAGCTGTGACCCACACCCCAATGGGAGACACAAAAAAGAGGATGCTACCAATAGCAATCAACAGAATGACACATTTGTTATTCAACTTTATGCTATAAAGTTTGGAAACTTTTCTTTAGAGTTTTATAAATGTAAAATATTGAATAAAATTAAGTACTTTCCCTAAAAATTATGCTGCTGTTCTTCAAATTCATTTGACCAAATTCAGCACTTTTTTCTGCTAGAATGACATCAACATCCTGAATGTGAGAAGTGTGAGTTTGCTGTGTGAGATCCTGGGTGGTTCTTGCAAGGAAGAGGAACATGCTGACTGACAATATATTGTTCTTTTCAAGAAACACTGACCATGGGCTCTATTTATAGACTTCATTTTTAAGTGATAGTGGCAGTTTTTAAGAGAAAAATTAAGTATTTGCTATTTATAAATCCTGAATCGCCAGTGGAAACTCTAGTTTCCATGGCGATTCACGTTTCTTTTAAACACTATCGCCGGCCCGTTCTTCATAATGTGGGCTGATGCTGCTGCATATTTATACAGCCGAGAAGCGGCTCCTCTATGTCTGAAGCCCTCATTGTAGTTATTCCCAAACCCGGCAAGGACTTGTTAGTCCAGAATCTTACCGGCCTATTTCGCTCCTGGCCACGGATGTTAAGCTCTTAGTAAAAATCTTGGCCACTAGACTTAATGTGGTGATTGAACAAATCGTGCACCCGAATCAGACAGGCTTTATGCCCAGGCAAAACCACATCTATTAATTTACGTCGCTTATAAACTCACATTCAACTGGCTCACAAGAATGGAGCTGAGGCAGAGGTCGCATCATTGGATGTGGCCAAAGCCTTTGATTCTGTTGAGTGGGATTACCTATGGGAGATTCTTCGTTGATTCGGGTTGGGAGAGTCATTCATCAAATAGGTGCAGATTCTGTACTCCGCGCCGGTGGTCAGAGTGTGCGTGAATGACTACACTAGTACCCAGTTCCGGCTGAGGCGGGGCATGAGGCAGGGTTACCCCCTGTCTCCAGCCCTGTTCATACTGGCCATTGAACAATTAGCCTGTCTGATCCGTTTTGACACTCACATCAGGGGTCTTCCGATTGGAGATTCTGAGGATAAGCTAGCCTTATAAGCAGATGATATGTTGCTCTTTCTGGCTGACACTGGCGGGTCTTTGGATAGGTTATTTGTGGTAGTGGATTGTTTAGGCTCATTCTCAGGGCTTAAAATTAATTGGTCCAAATCTAGCCTCTTCCCTCTGCGGAGGATTATTCCTGATATTGCTGGTAGAGTTAATCCGTTGCCCTGGGCCACTAAGATCATGTACCTAGGTATTTGGATATCTGTGGAAATGTCAGAGTATGTCTCAATTAGCATTGATCCGATTATTGAGTACATAAAGATTAAGGGCCTGATCCAGAATAATGCCCGCCGTCGCTAGGACGGCAGGTGTAAGCGTAAGATTGGCTTTTCAGCAGATCAGCGCATGCGCCAGGCAGATGTTGCCCGGCGTTGCTACTGCAACGCCCGATCCTGGATCGGGCGTCCGTAGCAGTGCCGTAGGGGCGCTGAAGGGGACGTCCCCTGATTATCCAACCCAAATTACTTTATCCCCCTGCTACAGTCTCCTGTCTATATACCTGCCGGTGTTTTTCGGACAGTGAATGCTCATCTTGTGTCCCAGATTTGTGGAGGAAAAAGAGCGCTGATACAGCTAACAACTCTTCAAAGATCTAAAGACAATGGGGGGCTTGCTTTGTCTAATTTTAAATTGTACTATTGGGTGGCTCAGCTTAGTCATCTAGTGAGCTGGGTGAAGGGATCAGTGGATAATACCTCTAAGCATTTCCTTAGGACTAAGGGAGGTAAGGGATGGGCTCCAGTACAGAATCTTTTGGTATCCTTTGCCCCTAGATCTTTATAGCACAAGCTAGAAAGATTTGCTCTACGGTGCATGGCATGTTGGGTGGAGTAGCACTTGACCCAGAAACTCCACTATGGAACAATCCTCCACTGAAAGATTTCTGGAAGGTTCTGTAGTGTGGGGGCGTTATGGTATTACATCAAATAGCCAACTAATAGGGGAAGGCTCCTGGAAATCATTGAGGCAGTTGAAAGATGAATTTTCTCTTTTTTATGTCTGTTCTAAGTGTGTATAAGGGTTTTTTATTCTTTTTTTTCTTTTTGTATGTAACACAAAATGTTCAATAAAAAATCTGTGATAGAAAAAAAAAAGGAATATTAGCAATAGTAGAATGGAAGATGAAACAACAATACAAACAAACTAAAAAAAATGAAAGCTTCTATAAATGTTCCTTCTAATTGAAGAAAAACCCATAGAAAATATAAAGAAATTGAGGTGATATATAAAAGAACTTAAATGGTGATGGGAAGGGTAATTAATTAAAGTAATGTATGGCACTAATTGGTAGTAATTACAATATGAGATAACTAATTGCAATGTAATATTTTTAAGCTGATTCAGAGTTTGAGAGTAAGGGCAAAACGGGTGCAAAGACCGTATTCAGAGTTGCGTGTGGGCGCAAATAGGACGAGCACAAAAATATTTTATATGACCAATTCAAGGTTGCACATTTTCTATCAAAAATGCATGTGTGAATCGCACGCATCTGGCTTTGGACAATGCGTTGACGAAACCCAACCAAATATTAAATTTATCAGTTGAGTGGAATATGAGCGCGCGAGTTGTAAGAACACATTTTGCCGTGTGCATACATTTAATTCCAAGAGAGGTGGATGCGGAAACGCACTATGGTGTTTTTTTGTTTTTTTGTTTTAAATTTTAAAGAAAATCTTTTCCAAAAAATGAATGTTTTTTGAAAATGTAAAAAAAAAAGAATTAATCTTTAAATTGTGAACTATATAATAGTTGCATGTGTTAAGTAAATTTTAGAAACACAAACTAATTTGTAATATTGGCCCGGATTCACCCCCTGGACCTATTGTACATACGTCCGTAAATTACCGATAATAGCTACTACGCATGCGTATGAACTATTTTACGTAATCTATGTATCATTTTGTTACGTAGATCGCATATACACGATCTTTACTTTTGCACATGGAATTTACATACTGCATAGCTTTATGTTTATTCTATAAATTGAGTTGAGGTAAGGAATTGCACCTCTCCATTCTACTTTCACAATATAGATTTGCCTCCCCTTGCAGTTCAACATGGTCTACACTTGCATTTGCAATTTCCCCCTAAGGAAAGATCACGATATTGTGCCACACACTCTGCTGTGAACAATAATCATAGTGTGTGACTAAATCAACTCAATGCAAATATCTAGCTTGTGTTCGATTACCAGTCAGGGATTCTAAATGATAAGATAATCAAACCCAAGTGTTTGAGGGATGTTTTGTTGGCATTTTCAAAAGCCATTATCACTACAAACTAAACTACAGCGATTATTGGTCCAATCTACTGATATTTTTTAATGATTGTACCAATAATTACTCTAGTGTGTGGCCTGTTTTAGTGACTAAACTGTGAACATAAATTTAATGAAATAGCGACTGTAAACTGTAAACACCTTTATAAGGAGAAAAATTCAAGTGGTAAATAAAATCAACTACTGTCAAAATGTGGGAAGAAGATGAGAGTCATGAATTCCACATCTGAAGAGCTCAGATCAATGTAATCAGGAACCAGAATGCAAATAGCTACATAAGATGTCAATAAGCACCATTTGTCTGAGGGTCTATTACATCCAATGTTCAGAGAAGAGAGTACTAATAGTGTAGTGTTCATTATAGAATTCCACTTATTTCTCTGAGGACCCAAGAATTTCTACAGAAACCATAACACTCATGTTTTTTTTAAAGCTTTTCAGCTATGATTGATTAAAGTAACATGGCTAATCCCTGGCCTTTACTCTTATTACATATTTAAAAAAAAAAAAAAAACCAACACATTTGATGAGATTTCTATTTTAAAAGCCACAACGTGACTTGGAAGTCAGACAATGATAAGAGTCAATTACATCTGCAATCATCTGTTCCGAAGTGCACTTTACTAAAAGACCATGACAGATAACAGCATTACATAGCCTTTCTAGCTGGAATAATTGCCACTTAACTACATCTTTTCTTAATTATTAGATTATCAACTGGAAATGAGTAGGACAAATGCACATGTAAGTTAGATAAATACGTTACATGTGTGAAGTAACTTCTCTGGATCCATTTTCAGAATGGTAATTATGTTACCTGAGAAATTGCACCAAGACTCACAGACAAAGATTATTGGAAAGCTCAAACAATGAAACTGATGAGCCAACAGATTAATATCAGTGTTTGCTTGATTTCTGGGAGAGCAGCCAAGTAGTACAAAAGTCATGCAATTCATTTCAGCCACTATAATGGATTTTAATGACCATTAAGCACCTTCATAAAATATGTAAACAAGTAAATGTCATCATAACATTTTTATTGCAGAGGATGATGGATGTGAAAGATATTGTGCAAGAAAATTGATGTACTGAATGAAAAATGTATTGAACAGCCAGGACCCAGCGTGGTAACAATGGGCCTGACCCAGATCTCTGTGCATTGTCTGTAGCCACAGAGCTCTGAATGTCAGTACCAAAGGTGATTGCACTCCCCTCTCTTGTGGAGAACCCTCCCTTAACTTCTCTGTGCGGATCTGTGTCCATCCAAGCACAGATCTGTGAGGAACTGCTTATTGCCACCCCCGGCACTTCATTTATATGTCTATGCCTGCCTGTCTGGTGGGGATTAGCCATGCGGCATTGAAGTGTCACCCCAACCTATGGATCTTCTAGTGTATGGAACTGTGTCCTGTACGCTAGGAGGTCTGTGGGGTAACATCTGTCATGCACATACGTAGATGTAACATTAAAGGGTACTTCATGGTTGCCGACATTTGGCAGCTTCCCTCCGGGAGATCCCGGAGGGAAGCTAGCGACGCATGCAGGGGGTGAGGCTTAATGACGCGGGTTATGCAAATCGCGTCATTCGGCTCCGCCCCCTGGTTCATACTGACCCAGTTTTACTTGAAATAGGGGTCGGGACTAGGGCTTGATGCCGCAAATTGCGTCATCAAGTCCCTTCCTGTGCCTAGCAACACTAGTATACTAGTGTTGCTAGGCAGGGGGGCAGGACTTGAGGCCATGGTTTTTAGTGAAACCATGGGCCTCAAATCACTTGCGGGAGTACTGCCTGAATTTCGGGAGTCTCCCGGACATTCCGGGAGAGTCGGCAACCCTGGTATTATATAATACAGTGATCATGATGATTACAGGTCAACCTTACAGGGCTGTAACTAACATTAGACACACAAAATGTAACTCGTCACCTGACTCAGAGACTGAAAATAAGAAAGGAAAGCTACTCCTGGGCTAAACCATGTATAAATAACAGTGTGATAGTAAAGCTGGTCAGTATCTGTGTGCAGTAAGCAATTCAAAGATATATCCCTGCATGCAAAGGATACAATTAACTTCACTCCCCCTGAAATTAACATGGCAACTGATGGAAGTCACGTTAGTAAACTAACTAACATCCGGAGGGCGCCATCCACTTTGTGGGCCGTATTTAGACCACCGGACGTAATGCATATACGTCCGGTGTTTACCTAAATTGTATACTGCGCATGCGTAGTCATTTTTTAAATATAATCTACATATCTTTTTGGTACATAGATTGCGTATGTGCGGTCTTAAAGACCAGATATACGCAATTTTTGTAGCTAAAAGATACGTAGATTACGCAATAAGTCCGGTGGTCTGAATACAGCCCTTGATTTCAAGCTCCTTCTTATGTCTGAATCAGACCCCCAGTGTTTTTAATGCCCATTTGGTGCCAGCTCATGAAGTCGCAGCCTACAGTTTATTACTTCCGATCAGTCGCAGAGATACTGTAACATAAACCACAAACATTACATAAGATGCCAGAGAGAGATTGATGTGATATTTCCTGTGGTAGATTTGATACACGTGTGAACCAGATAACACCGAGAGAAAGCAGAGGCAAATGCAGGATTTTAAAATCTTTTACTGATTGTCAGGTCAGTGACAGCACAGATCATACAGGCAGGAAGACTGCTGTGTGACATAGGTGAGAATGATATCAGCAGTCTGGAAGGAATTCTTACCTTCTTACCTACTCATGTACATAGCTCAGATGAGCCTGTTATCAGTGTCTCTGACAGCAATTGTCAGGTGATAAAGGTGAGCTCAGCACACAATGAGACAGAGCGGGTTGTCATTTTTATCTGATTTATCACTCTCCTCTGTGGTGGTTGGGGGTGGGATTGAGGAAGAGGAAGGAGAAAGATGAGGGAGCAGACTGGGAAATAGAAAACTGAAGACATGAACTAGTGGTCAGAGAATTCATCTGTCCTAGGGCTGAAGGGAGGGGGGGTTTCCAGTCCCTCCTCTGGATTGAATACAGCCAGAAGAAGATATTTTGTACACTTGTATGCTGTTTCCTTAAAATGAACAGGTTTACGCTGTTATAGCTGGGGATAAGGTCACCTATTTATTTCCTTATCTTGAATTTGTTAAGGATATTCTCTATATATACAGTGGAATAATTATCCTTATATCAAAGCATTGCTTACCTTTCCTTCACATTGGGGGTATTGTTCAATATATCCAGATAGATTCCAGTCTCGGGTGAAACATTGTCACATACAGAGAATGCTTTATTTACATGTTAAAGAAATAACAGCAAAACATTTCATATAGTTTCCTGGTTACCATGTACATCCATGCTGTATATAATATATAACTAGAAGATTACTCAGCTAAGTGGGTTGAAACATAGTTCTAGATCCTACTTTTCTATATCAGTTCTCAATAACTATGCTGAGTGCTTAAAGCCAGGCTACACCCTCCAGTTGTCCCTGGCTGCTGCAATGTTACAGATTGCGAAATAGGGGCAGCCAAATGGTATGTGTGCGATTTGCATACTCACCCATTCATTTTCGGAAAACAGCGCCACCGCCGGATCAGACTTCGGGAGGTGAGTAACCGTCTCCGGGGACTTAATGTTAGGCTGCAGGAGGGGGGACTTAGGGTTAGGCTGCAGGAGGGGGGACTTCGGGTTAGGCTGCAGGAGGAGGGACTTAGGGTTAGGCTGTGGGAGGAGAAACTTAGGGTTAGGCTGTGGGGGGTAACTTAGGGTTAGGCTGCTGGAGGGGGGACTTAGGGTTAGGCTGCGGGATGGGGGGACTTAGGGTTAGGCTGTGGAGGGGTTACTTAGGGTTAGGGTAAGGGAGTAGAGAAGCGTTATCTTTTGGAGCACTGTGTTCGGTGCTTCAGGGATCGATTGCTATGCCTCTTCGGGCTTTCGAAATAGGAACCCACACCCATCCCTGATGTACCCTACAGTGGTAGAGCAACTTGCAACAGAGACTTAGATGTCTTCATGGAGGCTGCTGGACTATAAAATTAGCCATTTAGCAGCAAACATGAACTAAAATAAACCCAATATTTTATCAGTAGATTTGTCTTTGAGGCACCATTGTGTGATCAAGGTTATATCTTGTATTTAAACATTAATCTTGCAGCAGCCATATTATCTCCCAGACAAAAACTTTGTCAAAAATTAATTCAGTATTGTTGGGAGGATCTACTTCACGTAGATGACTGTGATAGCAGACATCTAAAATAGATATCAAAATTGTATATGGCCCAATTATCTCAGTGCTCAGGTAACTCAGGGTGTGGAATTCACCTGTCTGTTCTGATTTGACTCGTACTGACCTGGAGTGTTAATCAATATCCCCCGTAGACAGGAATCAATGTGATGTGCGCAACTACCATCTATTACAGTAACTGGCAAGTGCAATAAACTGACAAGTTTGAGGCTACCTCCTTCTTTGAGGTATGGGGTCTAATGTCAGATGCAGGTCTTTTCAAGAAACACCGGTTGGATGGATCAGGTAGATGGTGGAGTTAAATAGATTGAGCAACCACCATTTTTGGGTAACGTTGTTTGGAAGTAAGTCTGTATATGTTAGTGATGGTTAAGTTTAGAGAATATCAAATATCTTTGTTGATCATATTTTATAACACACACAGATCATCATGTACATAAAAACAACATATAGGGAACAAAAACAAATACAAAAAACATTGATAGTGTAGTATTTCCTTGTAAATAATAATAAACTATGACACCTTGCAAACCTTAGAGTGATGATGGGGATATTGATAAAGACACCTCATGGTTATTATGGAAGAAAAATGAATGCGTATCAGATAGTATTCAGTTAATTGTCTCAATGATAATCCTCTTAGGGCCACCTCATGGAGAACCCAATAAGAAAAAAAGAGGCCAAAACATAGTGCAGTACTTTTTAAAACACCCTTTACTCAGTAAGTTGTGAAAAATATGAGTACTGCAATACTCGTCATAATACAGCCTCTCACAGCATCTCCCTCTGTGATGGCAATGGTAATAATCCTTAACAGTGTTTAGCGATGAAACAGATTCCTTCAAGTGGCCAAATGTATATTTGCAAATGAATAAAACAACTTCTCAACGCATTTCGCCTCACAGTAGACCTTTACTGCTCACTGACTTCCTCAGGAGAATAAAAGATGTAAAAATGTAACATTAGTGTAACAGGAGTAACATTTTTAACCCCCCCTGTCAGTTAATACATATTGTTATAAGCAAGGAACATATTTAAAAATATTTCAAACTACAAATATATTTGGAAAACAGGTTAATTGATACATAGTTAACACATTTAGACTTGGATGCCTTTCAAAATAAAACCACAGTGATCGGTATGTGTAAAATGATCCCATTATTTCATATAAGGATGACCACAATTAAAAGCAATAAGATAAATTGATACATAATTAGTACATTAAGAAACTTTTAAAACTGCAAAGGTTAATATATAATTATTCCATTATTTCATATAAACACATTATTTAATATGAATGAATCACCACCGTCAGAGGCAACTTTAGTATTAGAGATTATATTTAAAAAAATGGTTTTTCTTTTTGGGGCTTTTATAATATAATATATAATTATATATTACATTTAAAACTGTTATAAAAATTATTTAATAAAAAAGTATTTTCTCAAAACGCATAGGAAATGGAAAATACATCACATAATTGAAAAAATAAAATATGTGATATAAAGGGTTGTATTATAATAAAGGAGATTTAAATAAGAGATATAAAAAGGAAGAGGGGCTATATCTAAGTCCCTTTTATCAATTTAAAATATGGAAAATTCCTTTTTCTATAAAATCCAAGAACTATAAGGAGATTAGCAGCAGTCATGTTTTTAATCCAAAAAGGGATTCCCTTCATTAAGACACTTCGGTTTTAAAGTATTCAGTTGGTAAAGTCAGGCCATTTGCCTTTGTGCCAGTATTTTTGGGAGGCCTCCTCCTCTCTCTCCAAACTCAGATGTTTTAAAAATCTAATGTGAGGAATGCAGAATCTTCATTATGGACCTGGTTCACGCTTAAGAATAAGGTCCAGACAAAAGTGTGGAAGTACCTAAATATACGCACAGGCGAGATCCGTAAGAGCGATTCACAGGTGCTGAGGAAATTAAGGTAACCACACCCCCAGTCTCAGGACTGCGTAGATTTATGTGCGGATTAGGTGTTTCCTAAATGTGAATCAAACAGAGGCCGCTATGTTCTTAAAGTTCATAGAAGTCAATTAACCGCAACAAAATGCTCTTGATGATTAATGGATCTTCTGCATGTTCTTAGTTGTGAATCAGGGCCTTTGTGTTTTTATTCTGTGTGGATCGATACTTTATTTTGTATATTTTGCACATACTTCTGTATTTGTAATTTTACATTTCTCTTCCTTTTTCCTATATATTGTAACTTGCAGAGGCATTCTAACATGTGAATTATAGATGTTCTGGAACAATGAATGAAATCCATTAATCTAAATGATTTTGAGTCATCAAAATTCATGAAGATTTTATCCTGGGGGCTTACATATTTGCATACAACTCAGTGACTACAATTTTTATTCCAAAAATGTATTTGTTCTTCCCTTTGTGTTTGGGGGCCGTATTCAGAGATCCGTTTCTAACGAAAGTTCGGTGCTTATTTTTAGGTTCGGAACGATTTTGCATCAACTGCACATGCGTAGTAATAGCTAAGGGACGGAATTGTGATTTGGGCAGGGAATAATGCGACCCTAAGTGCGACGGAAATATACGGACCTAAGGATTTGCATAGAAATGGGCGGGGGGAGGCATTAAGATGAGGGAAAGTGGGCGCGCTTACTGAGTTAGGGCCGCAAATATCCGCAACTAATACACATAAGGCCGGAAGTTTCTGCGGCCAGATAGGGCAAGTCAATGCTGGTCTAAGTTTAGGTCCGGCCGGAGGAAGCGAGGGGAGTGACTATTTTTACTGGTGGGTGTAACCTGCTCCGACCTGCCACTTAGTTGCGTATATTTGCGGCCCAATCGCCGACAGAAGTCTGAATACGGTCCTGGGTGACTAGGAGCAAGTATTTCTTTTAAATTTCTTGCCTTGCTATATGGGATTATTTTTTTCCAATAGAGGATCCATTAAAAGTATGTTCCAGTGTTTTTCCACTGAACAGACTGAATATATTTTCTGAATTGTTGTAAGTAGTTATAAAAGAAATCGACACCTCGGACTCAGGTTTGTTTTTATAGGTAAGTAGGGATTCCCTCTATCTGTAAAATAAAGATCGCTCTCGATTTAAAAATACATGATATATGACCCAAAGTTGGGGCTCTGTCAGTATTAGAGTTGGAAGGCAAAGAAAATAACAGTATTATGCTTGAATTAACACTTATTTTCTTTGCATTCTTATACCAGAAGTCTGGAAGTACTTTTTTTTCTCTGTATTCATTGTTCTATGAATGCACCCCAGCAATATATATATAACATAAAATATATATTGTAGTCATGTTACAAAATGTAATGTGTTTATCTGTGGAATATGTCCCTCCAGAGAAAGTTATATAGTTAAGATTATAGGCTTGCCTAAGAATAAAGTGTGCGATTGATCTGCCACCCTTTAGTGTAACAGGTATTGTGTATAGTGTCCTGTTACTAGGCGTAGTTTAATATATTTATATAAATATGAATAAAATCCCATTTAATGCAGATCAGTATCATTGAGATTCAAAACAGTTTAATCAAAACCACATTTTGGTTGCCCCATGCAACAGTCTTATTTTTCTCTAACATGTATCACAGATTTTCTTCACCTCAGATAACACATATATGAGGAATGGTTGTTTTTCATCAAGAACACGCCTTGTAGCAACTGAATAAGGCTGAGAATAGACAGACACTGGAGACATGCCCAAAAATACGGAATTAATAGATCAGTGATATGAAGGGTTCTCCTTTGGATTGTTTAATTTTAAAGCAGTTATATTGCACAAAACAATGGTAAGTAACCTTTTTTTTTGTTGAGTACAAGTCACTCACTATGGAATTATGTCAGCTCCATATCATGCAGAAACATACCCACTTCCAGGGGTGTAACTACGGTTGGTGCAAGGGGTGTTGCTGCTGGGCCCGGAGGAGAGGGGAGCCCTAAGCAACTCCTCCCCCTGCACTGTAAGAAAGCTGGCAGAGGCTGACAGCTTAAAACAGTGCCCAGCACTTAATAAATGGGTGCTGAGTGCTGTAGTAATCAGCATGCAGCAAATGGGGGAGCACGGTGGCTCAGTGAGTAGCACTTGTGTCTCACAGCACTGAGGTCAGGAGTTCGATTCCTGGATTAGGCCTTATCCATGTGGAGTTTGTATGTTCTCCTTGTGTCTGCATGGGTTTTCTCCCACATGCTGGTAGGTTAATTGGCTGCTGAATAAATTAGCCCTAGTGTGTGTGTGTGTCTGTATTAGGAAATATATAGTAGTTATATATTACAGCAATTTAAATCTTGTCCACATGACATGGTATATTTCTTGTGATCAAGATGGCTGAATTTTGTGGTTAAAGCCAGACATAAATAAACGCAAAGCAATTGCTGTACTTTCCACAGCAACTTATTTTAAATTAAAGTTATCATTAGTAATTACGGGCCAGATTCACAGCCCCGGACGCATACGTCCTTAATTTACCGATAATAGCTACTATGCATGCATAGTAACTATTTAACGTAATCTACGTATCGTTTCCTTGCATAAATTACATATATGCGGTCTTTAAGACCGCATAACGCAATCTACATAACAAAACGATACAGAGATACAGTAAAATAGGGGCTGATCCAGACCTATGGCTGCCGCACTAATTACGGCAGCCGTATGCATAAGAACGGCATGCACGGGGCAAATGTTGCCCGGCCTTAGTTAGATGTTGCTCCTTAGGATCGGGGGTCCCTAACTGTTGCGTAGTTATGGCGAGGGGGGTTCCTCGCCGTAACCACGCAACCGTTACGGAAGGAAGGCAGGGGAAGGTAAGTAAATAAGGGAGGGAGAGCAGGTTAGACCAGTTACGATCCTGTGGCCGGTGTAATTACCTACTGTTACACTGGCTGAAGTTAAGGTAGCCTTACAGTGGGTAATTACGCCGGCCACAGGGGGAGTGTCGGGGGGAGTGCACCAGATATACGCTGGCTTACAGCCAGTGGGCCAGCGTAGCTCTGGATCAGGCCCATAGTTACTACGCATGCATAATAGCTAGTATCGGTAAATTAAGGACGTATGTGCAATACATCCGGGGCTGTGAATCCAGCCCTACATCAGGTAACAGACAGGTCCAAATAGATAAATCTAAAGCAACTGCCTCTTTGCATGTAAAACTGTGCATGTGTTTGGCTGTGAATTTTGCTCACATCTGTGCGACTGTTTTCTGAAGGGGCACAACGCAAAAAAAAAATCACAAAATAAGCCATGTCAACAGGTGCCCAATCCAACCTAAATCAGCCCCAGTGATGCTTTCAGGGCCAAATTTTTATATCCACATACTCAGAGAACTGTCCGTACGTAGCATTCCAGAGATTGGGGAGTGGTTAACTTTTATTTTGCAGCATCTCTCAATAGCTTTTTCGGATCTTGTCTGTGTGTATATTTAGGTACATTTGCTAATTCTTTCAGTGTGAATCAGGTCCAGAAATCCCATATTTAATAACTTTATTTTCATGCGATAATGAATATATATCTATTTACAAACCATGGATTACCGTGGAAAACTGCAGTTAACATGGTAATCTATGTAAACATTGTTTCTCTAAAAAGAACGGGCAGTGCTTCCTTAAACTTACTAAATGCCTGAGCGGAGTTTTATGGTAAGTATTACAGCGATATCCCTATATACCCCTCTTTTCCTACTCCTAATAGCTGCTATTAGGGGTAAATAAAGGGGGTATGTATGTGGAGACCGCTGGTATACAGATGCATGTCAAATGTAATAAATAAATAAATAAAACACCTGTAAAATATGCAGAGTTTCTCATGTCGGGACTTGAAATTTTCAATGTCCCATCAGAGGAGTGAGTATTAGTAAATTCTGTAACGAAGCTGCGAGGCTCGCAGTGAAGATAAGCCAGCCTGGTGCAGCTTTACTGATGGAGAAACAAAAAGGTAAGTAAATAGAGCCCTTGGCCACAACTCCATCCATTTTCTCAGAAACCATTTGTGGATCATGGGCCAGATCCAGAGCTACACTGGCCCGTTGCCCGTAAGTACAGCCAGCGTAGCTCTAGTGCATTCCCCCGACACTCCTACCTTAACTTCAGCCGGCATAACAGTGGGTAATTACGCCGGCCACAGGGTCATAAGTGCCTAACCCAGCCCTCCCTGCCTAATTTCCCTCCCTCCCCCCGCCTACCTTCCTTCACTACAACGTAGTGACGGCGCAGCATGCCCCTTTGTCCATAACTACAGTGTAGTTACGGACGCCCGATTCAGGGATCCCGACGAGCGTACGTTCGCATTCGCCCGTCGTGCGAATTTTCGTAGCTCTGGATCAGGCCCAAGGTTAGTAAATCTATTAGTGAGTAAATCTATTGTATAAATATAGAACTGTTATCCAGACCTGGGGGATATTAGTAAAACTCATGCATCATGGTGACACAACATGTTAAACCACATGCAGTATGACTCACATTCATGGAGAGTCCCATTATTTCAGTGTAATGTGAATCATCCAGTTTACAATCTTACAATGATTAAAAAGGAAGTATAGGAAGGTCAACTGGTTTGAATTAGTTTCCAGAGCTGTCTCTGATTTAGTTTTGGAATACATTGTTATAAGTGAAGTTGTTAGAAAACGTATTGATCCAAATGTACTCCAACTTAATGATGTGTGACGGCAACAACAATTTACAGCTTCTTCAGTAGTACAATTCTTTTATTAATATTATTGTTGAGGATTGCACATAATGGTTCAAGGATTTAGCTCCATTTTGGTGCCCCTTCTCCCCCCATTTGTAAACTACGAGCCAGATCCAGACCTCAGTACACTAACGTATTTACGCAAGCCGCTGACGTAAAGTCGCCTTTTTGTATGCACTGCGCTTGCGCATGGCAGATGTTACACAACGTAACTCTGATCGTACATAACTTCAGCGGAATTATGAACGAAGAGGTGGGTCAACCATACCATACCATTAAATTGTACAGTATGGGCCGGGTTAGGCCGTTACGTATGTCAATCCATTACGTACGTCCGTGCTTACACTTTGAAAAGTTAAGGTAGGGTTTGGTAAACGTAAAACAAGTCAATTATATACGAGCGAGGGGAGTGCCCAGAGGAGTGCATAGTAATTACGATAGCGCAAATACGATATGCGATCATATGTAAACTTAAGTCTGGATCTGGTCTTACATCTGTAACTGTATTACATTGACCCTGCTGAATCTCTTTCCCTCCTTCTCTCCTTGGGGTCACACCAGCACCACTGAGATGGGAGGGAGGGACTGCGGAGGAGACGCTGACAGAGGATTGCACAATGAATGTCTCTGCCAGCACCCCCCGCTGTGACGCCACTGGTGGGGTTCTCCCTTCATATTTGGTGGGGGCCGAGTTGCCCCCCCTTTTCCGATGAATATGGATGGAACTATCTTGTTTCCTAGACAAGAGTCTCCAGCAATCTGCAAATTCTGCAAAATGGCAACACATTTTTATTTGTCATGTTTCAATTTATCTCTATCTTGGGAGCAGGGGTGGAACTACCATATTAAAGTGATTCCGAGTCAGCACACAGACATGACAACTCAAAAGCAAAACTCTTGGAAAGGGCACTAAATGTCCAAAAAATCTTAGTATTTAAAACTTTGTAAATTAATTAGAATACAAATATTATTTAATTTAACAAATCAAATTACAGATATTATTAAGTATATTAAAGTACCATTATGTACACATAAGTGGGGCGAAATATAAAAAAGTTGTATATAACAATCAGTAAAAACTGTGAAGCAAGACAGGAATAACAAGTAAATACTTGGAATTAAACACTGCAACCCATAAAGGAGGCTCGCTCTATCCCTAAACCAACACCCCCAATAGCGGCCTCACGGCCAGCACTTCGCCTATTCCTAGGCATTATACTTGCCCTACAAGTTCCCCTGAAGGTGTGGGTCTGACATGCAGCAAAAGACATTCAAAATAATCCTGTCTTGCGGTCACCGCCTCTGGTGCACATGGAGGCAGGAGAAGAGTCCGACGCGCGTTTCGCCTGAGCTTCGTCGTAGGAGGCTGTGAAATCAGAAAGGTAGTGGAATTGTAGCCTGAAGAACTCACAGCCACACAGCATGAACGCCAATTTTGAACTCAGGTGGTTCTTGTGATACTACTACTGTGTCTGCAGAAACCTCTTTCCTTCCTGGTAGGAAATATAAAAGAAACCTGCCACAAGTTCTTTATGTAACATAAGCAATCTAGATACAGATCTCTTCATATATAGGTAATAACAGTACATGGTTCTTATCTCTCCATACTGAATGAAGACTCATGTCACACATACATAGAGAGCCATTGCCTAGCAAAGTCATTATTCTGGCATCTATCAATAGAGGGTCGCTGCCTAGTTACCCCTATCAACAAAACTGGTGACAGCTACTTGCTGAATGAAGAATCCCATCACACGCAGATAGGGGCTGTTGCTCAGTAACCACTATTAACAAATGACAAGACAATCTTAAGCATTATTCATTGAAATTTCCCCATGCACAAGCCTGGTTTAGTTTCATTAGTCCCCAATGCTATTTTTGGAGGTTATCTAAGTATATTTCATGTTTATCTGTCTGGGCAGAACTTAGTTATTTTTCCCATGCTGATAAAAACAGATGTTCTTTAATTCACTATTTACCCATCTCATGTGTGGAATAATATTGTATCTTTTTTAATACTGAATGTTCCTTAGACTCCTGGTATATATATGATTTCATGTATCCTGTTTTACATATTATGGACATTTGCAACCACAGACTTTTTCCATAAAAGCTGATTGGTTGGAGTCCTCTACACTGGTTCAATGTTACCCATTTATTGCCTGGAAAAAGACCAACCTTTGGTTAAAAGACAAGATTGACAGGCAGATTTAATAAAGCCAGTAGAACCTCTGATCAGAGGGTTGAAGGGATGAGGTATATGAAGGTTACCACTTCTCCCACTGAGTGCATTAAAAAGTTGTATCTCTATTTACTTCTATTATTGCTATGTCCATACAGCAACTTTTAAATTTTCACTACAATCACTGCTTATATATATATATATATATATATATATCTGGGGAGAGGTGCAGCCAAGGACCAAAGTGACCACTGTCTATCTACCAGGAACAAAAGACAGATCTGGTGCTTCAAACATTATATAACACTATGTGTCAGCGCATACATAAAAAGGAGGTTTAGTTCACAATATAGCTATATTGGGTTCAGAGGTAAAAAAAACAAAAAAAACTATTTTATTGTCTCATTTTGTTCCTTTCCTATCATTTGATATGATAATCACAGGTAGAATTGAACCACGGCATGAAGAAGTTTACCTTCTGGAAGTAACCCCACAGACCATCTCCACTGAACACCTGAGCTCCACCTAGAGCAAAAAAACACCATATACAAACAGCAGCAGCACCAGTTGTTTTCACTCATTGAAAACTAAAGAAATTTGTGACTGGACCACGTCAAAATAATTGCATTGAAATGTATTGATTTTGACATTGGGAGATTTGCAAAGGAAGTCCCTTGCTAATTAAGTCTTTTTTAGGGGTCTTTTTTAAGTCTTTTTTTAAAAGTTCACAGATTTGTTTAAATGTTAAGTTTAAATTGTGTTGAATTGAAGTGTAGAGGAAATAGTTCATGATGGTAAATATTGCATGTAATATCTTAGACTTGATGGTACCATCTTGGGGCCAGGGGCAGGTCTACCCACTGTTAACATGTCTGTTAGAAACAGTATAAAATTAGGTGTATGTTGTAGTGCAAAAGGAATTCCATCTGACTTCTGCATCAATAGCACACTGCTACTGTGTATTAGTCTGTATTAGGGCTGTAAGAGCTAATAAAACATCTATCTGCTTCAAGAATGGTACCTGCTGTATCCTGTGACCTCTGACCTGATCTGCTAAAACCTAACACGTTCCCCAGCTGACCTGAATGAACCCAGTGTCTTGTGACCTCTGCCAGATACCCTGCAGTTCTCAACCATAGCAAGTGGTTCAGGGTGACATCAGCCAGACAAGGGGCGTGCAGCTGCCATATCATTGGATTCCCAGAAAGAAGCGGTTCTAGGCGCCGATTGTAGGAGACAAGTGATGGCAGCAAGACCCCTCCTACAGCGCAGTGGGAGGAGCCAGTGACAGTCGGTTAATGTCTGTGAGAGGGAACCCCTATACCTACGGTGCAGGAGCTATATTGGGATAAGTCGTGTCTGGGGCAACCTAACAATCTAATGATTGGGAAGCAGTTGCTGCCCAGCAATAAGCAATCTGGTGACTAGCAGTGGGATCCATTGCCCTAAAATCAAATAATCTTTTATGAGGAATTTCATTACCAAAAACCTTTGAATGTGAGTAGCCCTAAAACAGGCCTTCACCCATGTGTAAATATGGTGTCAGCCAGTAGTGTCTGATGGACCACTTTGTTTGTGAACTATCTGATATTATGAAGAAAGGTATGAAAACTAGTCACTTTCTTCTGCTTCTGAGCTGACTGGTTTCCTTCTTTGCCCCTTCCTATACAGTAGAAGTGGAGCCAAGATTTACAACACAATAAAAGTTGGAATGCAGCGAATGTGCTGATACTGTACACAATATTGTCAGGACCAAAGCACTCTGTCTAAATAGTTTCAGGAAGGAAGAAAATCACACTGTGAACACAGTTAACTGAGTCAAAAAACAACTAATTAACTGTTATTTTCTGAGCTTCAAAAAGGGAAAAAAAAAAAGTTATTCAATGGACACAACCAAGCACAACAGCAGAGCTGCCCTTATTATTGTGCTGGAGGCCCATTCAGTCTACTTTGTATGCTCTAGCAGGGCTCTAAGATGTAAAGAGGTCTGGGACAAACAAAATCCACACTTCCTCTCCTCATGTTCAGCTTGACTGAGAACAACAATTTCCACTGAGAGAATGAAATAAAGAATATATAGTACATACAGGGAGGCTGTATAGTAATACAGCAAACAAGAGAAGAAACAAAGCCCCAACATCGGGGAATCACTGTCTGCATTGACCCACATCCATCTCCCATTGCTCTCCCATATGGTTGCAATAGATCATTTGACTCCATTGATCATATTCTAACCCTTTTTCCATATCTTCGGGTACCGTCTCTTCTGCATAAGGAAAACTCTGATATCATTGGATCACTGGACAGGTAAGTAATCTAAAGCAACCAGGATGGTGACAGCACAGATAGCGTGTATTGTGTAGCTTTGCTTAAATGCAATGACTTTGAAACAGACCCCACAATCTTCATTAACATGACTAGGGGTTACCGGCTTTGCTGTGTCATAACCTCAGCCATCACTTACCATTAACCTCAAGACACCCCTTTCCTTTAAATGATATTTATTATTGTTTATTTATAAGGTGCCACAAAGGGTTCTCAAAGCCGTACAGGTAACATAAATTTTATTTATTGATTTAAATGAAATGCTTTTAATTGAAAGTTTTCAGTCAGCATCATGTATTATCATACACCAGTACAATAAAACAGTGCTCCTCAACCTTTTTTCACCCTCGGCACACCTAAGCCCTTCCCAGAATGCACACCAAAAGCAAAATATACAAAAAAAGCAGGAATTAAAAAGTACATACACAGATATTATATTTAATTGTTATCTTTTATTTGATAAAAATCTCAGCTAATAACTTTTTATTTTATTTTTACTAATTTAACTATGTCAGCCCCCATCATGTGTCTGCAGCCTCCCCAGTAGTCCCTATTCATGTATCTGCAGCCTCCCCAGTATCCCCTTATTTCCTTAAGGCAAGGTCTTCCAGTGCTTTTTCCCCGGTTGGAGACATTGCATCATGGCACACTTGGCAACATCCCATGGCACACTGGTTGAGGAGCACTGCAATAAAGTGTTGCAAGAGGAAATAACACATTGGTTGTATAGAGACATTTTCACATTGAACTTAGTCAAGTACATTAGTACAGTAATTAAAAAAACATAGTATCACAGCATATTATAAAAAAATAGATATAGTATACTCAGTGCTTTTTTTGTAAGAAAAAAGGTGCTGGAACATCAACTAACGCGTGACCACACGACCAATCACAAGCCGAGCAGTAACAATTTCCACTGAGAGAATGAAATAAAGAATATATAGTACATACAGGGAGGCTGTATAGTAATACAGCAAACAAGAGAAGAAACAAAGCCCCAACATCGGGGAATCACTGTCTGCATTGACCCACATCCATCTCCCATTGCTCTCCCATATGGTTGCAATAGATCATTTGACTCCATTGATCATATTCTAACCCTTTTTCCATATCTTCGGGTACCGTCTCTTCTGCATAAGGAAAACTCTGATATCATTGGATCACTGGACAGGTAAGTCATCTAAAGCAACCAGGATGGTGACAGCACGGATATTGTGTAGCTTTGCTTAAATGCAATGACTTTGAAACAGACCCCACAATCTTCATTAACATGACTAGGGGTTACCAGCTTTGCTGTGTCATAACCTCAGCCATCGCTTACCATTAACCTCAAGACACCCCTTTCCTTTAAATTATATTTATTATTGTTTATTTATAAGGTGCCACAAAGGGTTCTCAAGGCCGTACAGGTAACATAAACTTTATTTATTGATTTAAATGAAATGCTTTTAATTGAAAGTTTTCAGTCAGCATCATGTATAATCATACACCAGTACAATAAAACAGTGCTCCTCAACCTTTTTTGACTCTCGGCACACCTAAGCCCTTCCCAGAATGCACACCAAAAGCAAAATATACAAAAAAAGTGGGATTTAAAAAGTACATACACAGATATTATATTTAATTGTTATTTTTCATTTGATAAAAATCTCAGTTAATAACTTTTTATTTTATTTTAACTAATTTAACTATGTCAGCCCCCATCATGTGTCTGCAGCCTCCCCAGTAGTCCCCATTCATGTATCTGCAGCCTCCCCAGTATCCCCTTATTTCCTTAAGGCAAGGTCTTCCAGTGCTTTTTCCCCGGTTGGAGGCATTACACAGCGGCACACTTGGCAACATCCCGTGGCACACTGGTGTGCCATGGCACCCTGGTTGAGGAGCACTGCAATAAAGTGTTGCAAGAGAAAATAACGCATTGGTTGTATAGAGACATTTTCACATTAAACTTAGTCAAGTACATTAGTACAGTAATTAAAAAAACATAGTATCACAGCATATTATAAAAAAAAAATATATAGTATACTCAGTGCTTTTTTGTAAGAAAAAAGGTGCTGGAACTCACATCAACTAACGCGTGACCACACGACCAATCACAAGCCGAGCAGCGCCACAAGCCGATCAGTGTCATCACAACCAGCGCGGACGAAGTACGCATGCATCGGACTCGACACACAAGTAGCCCGCATGCACCGTATTAACGATTTTGCTGCCAAAACTTTTAAAACGTGGAAAATCTGTAGAAAAAAGGTGCTGGAACTCTGTTCCGGTGCGTTCTATGGCAAAAAAAAGCACTTAGTGTACTAATACACCCTGAAAGATCGTGATAGTACTTAGGGCTAGATTTACTAAACTGTGGAAAAGGAAAAGTGGAGATGTTGGTCACAGCAACCAATCATATTTTAGCTATCACTTTCATATTACATACTAGAGAAAGTCAACTAGAATTTGATTGGTTGCTATGGGCAACATCTCCACTTTTCCTTTTCTGCAGTTTAGTAAATCTAGCCCTCACACTGGTACATCAGTGGATTCCGTTGTTCCATAATAATCCATGTAAATCCATCTATCCCATATTTTGGTGAATTTTTGAGGGCAGTCCCTACGGACATATATAAAACTTCTCATGTCCAAGTGAAGTGTTCACCAAGTGGAGTCAGTCCCAAGGAGAGGTGGATCAGGAGCAAACCAGGCACGCACAATGAAGACTTTAGCCACATACAAAGTTAACATAAGTCCGGATGTAACAAGTAAAGTCATCCTCAAGCCCCAGCCAAAAAACACACAAAGGGTTTCTAGAAGAAAGGGTCACATCAGTTCTGTAAATGCAGTTGACAACATTCTCACAGAATCTTTGTATCTGCTGGATGCAGTCTTCGGCAAGAAAAAGGTATTTTCTAAATACAAAAAGTTGAAAGGTCATTTTTAGCTGCCTTTTTTGTTTAAAAGATTACTATTTTGAAAGTTTTCATAATGAATGGCTAAGCATTCCATTCCGCATACTTACCCATTCATTGATTCGGAAATTGCCACCGCAGACCCGTGGTCCAGTGACCGGAGTTGAGTATCTGGGCTCACCTCACCTATATAGGCTGTGAGGGAGAGTCTTAGGGTTAGGCTGCAGGGAAGAGAGTCTTAGGGTTAGGCTGTGGGGAGAAGAGGGTTAAGGTCAAGCTGCAGGGAGATGGGGGTTAAGGTTAGGGTAATGTAAGGGAGGTTTAGGGTAAGGATTAGGAGAAGGGTTGAGAAATACTTACCATTTACCACTGCCTCTTCGTCCTGGGAATTATTGATTGCTTCTCCTCAGCAAAGCAGAAGCAAGCGATTTCCCAGTCACATCGATTTTGCCTGGGGGAAAACGACCCTTTCAAAAACGGGCTGTTCGATACAGAGACCAACGCCTCTCACAGGACCACAGTAAATGAAAAAAATGGATTCCTGTTTTCCACACTTAGGGCAATTGCTGGCACAGGAGCTACTTATTCAAGACAGCCACATTAGTGTGAGATAGACCCAATGCACAATATATTTGTTGAAATCTTATATTAGAGGTTAGCTTGCAAGAGCTAATAAGCAGGCTGTTCCAGTCCTCTGTTACAGTCGCCGTGAACCAAGGCGTGGATTCTAACCTGGAGTCCAGCCTTCACTAGAGTCCCTGATGGTGGGGATAGGCTGGGCTGTTGACACCAAGCTTCTGTCTAATCTAAAGAGCAAGGAAAGCAGGAAGCAAGAGGAGTAAGAGAGGAAGCAAGAGGAGTAAGAGAGGAACCACGGTGAAGGTAATGGCAATGAGGCAGAAAAATAGAGGCTGACTAACAAGGCACTACAAAGGCTCACACTCACAGACAAACAGGAGAACACACTAGCAAGACGGGGAATGGAGATGGGGCAAAACACAAATGGAAAAGAGTGGCAAATGAAGAGAGAGATTGGTATATCACAGGATGGCAAGGAGACCCTGGGACTGGACAGGAGACACGTGCACTCAGTAATCACAATGGAAGAAACAGCAATGCGCAAAAATAGCCTAAAGAGCACAGAGAGCCTAACGCTATAGTCAGCAGCTATTGAGAGAGTTGCCAGATCTTTTAAAGGAGCTGCTGGCCTCTGATTGACCAACATCCTGATTGCTGCAGGGTAATTGGTTGCTGTCCTGGCTGTCAAGCAACAGCCAAGACAGAGGACTATATTCACAGATCTGTATTTATTACATGCGCATTTTTACACGTTTTTGCACGTAGCAAGGCAACACCCATGACACTCCCCTAGCACCAACGGGTTTTCATTGACTCATGCCTCCATAGGGCACCCTAAACTCTACCTGTGTACTTAAGTGTGTATGTTACTGCCGTACGTGTGTATTTTACTAACTGCGCCCTCAAAAGCTCATTTAAATGCCTCCCCCGCCCACTTTAACGTAACGTACAGAAAATAACCATGCCCCTCCGTACGTTTGACCCCAGGTACGATTCACAAATCCATGCTTAAAGTACTTACGTGTGTAAATACTACATAATTTGGATGGAAAAAGTTACTGCGCATGTGCAGTTAACCTGCTCCTAAAATTACGTACGCAATCCCACGCAAAAACGTATCTATGAATACGGTCCAGAATGATGAAGGAGCGCCCGCTGGCTGGAGACTGCAGGCGGTGCTACGCTCATGGCTAATTTGCATACCATCACAGAGGAGACAACCAGAGGAAAATGGTGCCGGTGGCAATGGTTCTACGGACCGGGTAAGTGTCATACATGCCGTTACGGCCATGTAACATCCCCATCTTATACCAGGCCCATATCTGCCCCCCAGAGCATCCTAAGTTGGCACAGGGAAGTCTCTGATTCGGCTGACATAAGGCAAGAAAATACTCCTGATATGGCATGATTTTCCCCAAGGTCTAAAAGTAACAGTCTCACTGGAGAAGCACACAAATTAGATGACGTATTCTGAAATTGAGCAGCTAAGGCATGACGTAACCTCATATAGCTAAACCACAATGAAACAGGGAGAGAGTAATCTGTTGTAGTTGTGCAAAGGTTATAAGAGTATCCTCTCCATACAGTTGATGTAAGGCAACTATCTTGTGAACCCCACGATCCCTCAATATCCTTTAATTCAGAGAAAGTAAAGTTATGTCTCCCCCACCTACCTTCCGTAACTGCAGCATAGTCCCCGCCCCTTCCTCTGTAACTACACTGCAGTTACGGAAGCATGATCCACTACTATGATTTTCAACACTTACGCCGGGCAACAGCAGCCGAAAATGCCGATCATACGCATACGGCCGCCGTAACTACAGCGGCGCCCGTAGTTCTGGATCAGGCACAATCAACGTAACAAAACGATACGTAGATTACGTAAAATAGTTACTATGCATGCGTGGTAGCTATTACTGGTGTGCAATACGTCCGGGGCTGTGAATCCGGGCGAATAGGTGGTGAGGTAAGGGGATATGGTCCAGCAAGGACAGCCAGAAAAGGGCGTGTGATGAAATCCAGCCTGCTCAGCTAGTGCCCAGTGTAGGTCCCCATGTGAGAACTCAGTAATCCAGGCCAATAGGTGGGCAGCAGACTAATAATATAGAAAATTGGGAAGGGCCATTATACCCTCTCTCTACATCTGCATAATTTTCTCTACTAATTCAAGCTCACTCCCCTCCCCCCAAACAAGGGATATAATTAATGAGTTTCATTTTTGAAAACTTTTATGGGGAATCAGTAATGGTAATTAAAGAAAAAAATATTTATTTTATTATACATATCAGTCCCAAAAAAGCTTACAGCCTAGATTCCCTGACACACAGACTATAATTTACCTTTAGCCAATAAACCTGCCAGCATGTTTTTTATTTTAGTATGGGAGGAACCCGGAGCACCCAGAGGAAACCCAGGCAGACATGGGAGGAACATACAAACTCTACACAGATAAGGCCTTGTCTGGAAATCAAACTCTTGACCTCATGAGCGCAAAAGTGCTATCACATGAACCACCGTGCTACCCATAAATAAAATTAAGAAAGATGCATAGACCTAGTTGGAATGCAAATTATAATATTTCATTAATTTTGTTGCCATTATTTAATTTTGAATGGAGGAGATGGGAAGTACGACTAGCCAGTGCCAGACCATATATCATAAATACACAAGGCAGGCGTTAGTATATTCCAGCGGTCTCCCCATATACTCTCCTTATTCTCTCCCTAGTAGCTGTTATTAAGGGGAGGAAAAGGGGGGTATGTATAGGGAGATGGCTGGAATACACAGCATTTGACCATGTTATAAAAAAACAAAAAAAACTATGAACTTTTATTATAATTTTATTTTAATTATTTAAAAATTAAATAACAAAAAACATTTTTTTTTATACATTTAAATATATATTTTGCCCACTGGAGTCACCAATGGTGTTCCTTGTTTGTATGAGCAACAAACACCAATGGGCATTCCGGTGAGCAAAAGGGGGAAGAAAAAGGGAAAGAAAGGGTTAAACTCACCTGCCCGGCGCTCTCCGTGTCTCTCTCTGCAGTAAGTCATGGTGGATGCACAGTGTATTTTACTTTTAGGACTTTACATTCCCTAAAGTGAGCCACTGTGCATGCGCCGGGATCTCCGAGCGAGACTATCGTTGCCAGGCCCGCTGCAAGGCATAGTAAGCCTGGATTCCTTGATTAGTGCTCACAGCACTGATATTGGTAAATGGATCCCTATGTGCAGACAGAAAGATAGCCTATTCAGGATAAATGGTCTTTCATAAACAGGGTCATGGGTCACATGAAATAGTCTGAAGCCAAGATTCCAGATTAGGGGCATGTATCTAAGGAAATCAAGGCTCAGAACACAAACCTGTAAACGGAGACACTACTTCATCGGACTTGGACAAGGAAAGAAAATCTGAAGAAAAAGAAATGGATCAAAGCACAAGTAGTAATGACAACACTTTTCCTTTTATAGGCTGCTAAGTGTTCCCAGGTCTTAGATGAATGATGCCATTATATAATGGCCAGAGACTCTCAGATAAAATTCCAGGGTTTAACTCCGTAGAATTCCCCAGGGCGCAGTGCTGTGGAAGCCTTTCCTATACTGGCTTTTTATCGGAATATACACATATCCACCTCCACTTATGCTTTGGGCAACTCCCCTCTACGCTGCTCAGAGTCTCTACACTGTGTATAAACAATGAGGCTTTGGATCTGCGCTGACTGCAAGACTTTATGAGGCTGACGACTAATATTGTGGTTCCTAAATGTAATAACAACCCTGTATTATAAACATCTCAATGCTCCATAACGCTACTAAATGTCCCTACAGAAACCCTAGCAGAAACATTCAATTCAGAGGAACACAAATGTATTCACTGGCTTTATGCAGGGAAAACACACAGCGTACAATGAATGTGCACACTTCATATAGTACCTTCCTTATTATCCTGAATGGCTTAAGCTGGGCAATCTCTACATTAATATAAATCCCAGCAGGAGGCGGCCTGATAAACGGGCCGATCTCCCACTAGGGAAAAGTCCAGATATCAGCGCCACACAATTCTCCTATTGGGATAGATAAAGCTGGCAGGAGACCCATGTGGCTTGCCTACTGGCTACCTGCCGTCTCTCCTCTTATTGGTTGTGCCTCCTGTCAATAGCTCAAAGGGAAGGAGGACACAGCACTGCAGCACTTTACACACTAGGCAGCTGTGTGAGAAGCTGGCAAATGGTAAGTATACATGTACTGCAAGCACTTCACTGAATCATAATTAGGATCCAATTATTAGCCAGGAATTCTCAATGATCAGATAATCAGACCCTAGTGTTTTTTGGTGGCATATAATTGTTCTAGTGTGTGGTCAGCTTTATTCCATGCAAGGTTCTAAAAATTCTGTAATCAATTGTCTGGTTGGCACATTTAGAGAGTGATGAATAAACCTGGTCCCAGCAGCCAATGAGAAATGAATGACTTGACCCAAGACAGTCCAATATATGGCCCCCCACTCCTGAGTTCAAACAGTCCCTAAGGCTAGGGTTAAAATTTGTGATCCCCAAGCAAAAGAGGAACCCACTAGTGCTGATCCACCCAATATATACAGACATTTGTTTGCCTTCTAACCCCTCCAGCTTGGACACATTGACGTCCGATAGCTTAGAGATACCTTTGCTTCAGCTAAGTTCATTGTGGACAACAGCAACAATTAGCATTGAGTGAGTTATAAGCACTTGAATGCACATTATTTTTCCAATTTTTGACTATAATTGATTCTGTTTTTCAGAAATGTAGGAAGTCTTTTATGTAATGAAATAATGAATATATTTACATCATGGGGTCCATTTAAAAAAACATAGATAACTTCTTTTTATGCAATGAGAATGGCCATTATGGCATGAAAACAAAGATATTTACATTTAGAACTCCACGATTAACATGGAAAACTAACATATTCACATTATCCCAAGCTCGTTCTTCTTAATGTGAGTAAGCAATTCAAATGATTTATATGGCGTCAGAGGGTGTTGTCATTTCACTTTGACCAATAAAAGAACACCATTTACAAATGTTGGACCTGATTCACAGATAAAAGTGAGTTAGGTGTCAGATCCGCACCTAACTCACTCTTCCAGCCCCCAACCTGCCCCCCATTTTTAGGTACCTTATGGCACTTAGGAGTGCCATAGGGCTACCTTATTTCTCCGTTCAATGTCCGTACAGACACTGCACCTCCCCGTCTCCCTCCCGCCCTCCCCGGTAATCTAAACACCTCCCTCCTCCCACTTCTTCCTAAAAACACCCGTAAATTACAGCATGTGGTCTTTAAAGACCGCACGTATGCTATCTGCATACTGATCTGCTACGTAAATAGCGTAAATTACCTACTACGCATGTAGGTCATTTCAGCCTAATATGCACTTAAGAAGCAAAAGTCAATTCCCCCTTTATCCCTCATATCTCCCTTTTTCTCCCTATTACCCCTTCCAGGATTCATAGTTGTGATGCCTGCACCGTCCATGGACAGTTTCTTCTTCTCTGGACTTATCCCTTCAGATGCCTTGGTTGGGTAAGTATCCACTGGTCTCTTCTTTTATGTTTCTTTTCTCAGTGGATACTTATGTCTGTGAACGGCACACGAGAGAAATTTCCTGTGGCAGCTTGGAATCCCAAAGAAGAAAGGGGAAGAACAATGACAGCCAGGCTCGCCGCGAGCACAAAAAAAATGACAGATCAGTTTGGTATTATTAGTAAATAGACCCCATGGTTTCCAATGTTAAATAACACTGCCCTCCTTCATAGCTGATATACAGTAAGGGAATATTCCAAAGATGCCAGGTAAGTTTGCATTGCAATAGAAAAAACCAGAGCAGGGCCGGCACAACCCAGTAAGTGGGGTAAGCGCGGAAGGGGGGCACCAAGCCAGAGAGGCGCTCCCCTCCGCCTGCTATCCCCCGTTGTCATAGGCGTCGGATGGGGTGCAGCCTTGGAGAGACCCGCAGGCAGCTCATACAGGAGGTTCCTGCATGAGCTGTCGCAACAGTTACATAGAGAGGCTGATGTCAGCTGCTCTGTGCAACTGCCTCAGGCGCTCATACAGGAACTTCCTATATGAGCTGCCTACCAGAGGAGTAGAGCGCCGTGCAGGAAGACTCAGGTAAGTTAGAAAAAACATTATGGAGGGACTGGGGTCACATTATGGGAATACTGGGGGGTGGGGGCTGGTGGCACATGATAAGAACGTGGGGAAGCTGGAGGCACATGATGGGAGTACTGTGGGCGTAGCTGCTGGAGACACATGATGGGAGTACTGAGGGAGGCTGGAGGCACATGATGGGAGTACTGTGGGGGTAGGTGCTGGAGGCACATGATGGGAGTACTGGGGGAGGCTGGAGGCACATGATAAGAGTACTGGGGGGGCTGGTGGCACATAAGGAGTACTGGGAGAGGGGGGGCTGGTGGCACATGATGGGAGTGCTGGGGGAGGGGGCTGCAGGCACAAAAATAGGGATACTGGGAGGGAGCTATCAAATGGAAAGTAGAAGGGCGCAAATGTATTTTTTGCAGGGGGGCGTCAGACATGCTAGCACCGGCCCTGAACCAGAGCCATAGCTATAAATTTTAGCAAAAATGAAAATCAGTGTCCCCAGACTCTGAATTCCATAACAATTAGACCTTAAATATTAACTCACAGATGCCCCCCAATCCTCCCTTAAGCTTTGCACCCTGGGCAGCCGCCCCTATCACACACGCCTAGTCACGGTCCGGGATAGAAGTACTTGCTGTCTTTTAGTAGCACCATTGCAGCAATGTGGAAAGGGCACGATAGAAAGGGGAAGAGAGTCTGAGGGCAAGAAGGGTAGTTATAAATGAGAGACGTGACACCAGGGTGTAGAATAAAACGCAAAGATAAACAGTGTCTTAGTTCTTTCATTTAATATCCACTCTTATTTTATGTTCTATGTAATTGTTAAATATTAATAATAAAAAATGCTAAAATACTTAATTATTACTAATAATTAAGTGTCAAATCTTAATTTCAAATCCCATGTAATACTCACTGTATTTGTGTAAATGCTAAACATCTATAATTAAAGAGCAAAAAATACAATAAACTTTCAAATCCCAATGTAAAAAATTGCAGTGCTTCCAATGTCTAGCCAGTCTTTCTTTTATAAATGATGTACGGTAATAGTGCATAACCTCTAAATGCAGCTAAACTGGAATAAATGCTGAAATGGGACCTGCCTGAAGACTTGCTGCTGCCATTGTTGCCACTGAATGTTTGTGTTCCTGATTCTAGATGTTACTAAGGAATTTAAACAGCAGCATTCTCTCGTGTAATCAGGTGACTTAAGCTGGAAATTCACCGGAAAAACATATCAATGAACGTTTAAACACAGTGCTCAAATAACATTTCATTAAATGAATCCCTGATTGTTTGAAATGTCAAAGATCTGAATGTGGAGGAAATTTCTGTTAGAGTCTGGTATTGTGTCATAAAAGAGATTGTTTAAGGTCATGAAGGAATAAAAAACAAACTTCTACATATAACTGCCAGATTTCTGATTTCCACATACTCTTAGAAGCGCAGTCTGTGACTTACTTTAACGTTACAATGTAAACAACCCCATATGTGGTTCAAATTGTTGTCTTGGACTGGATTCACAGATACGATTTTGCTTCTTTAGGCACAGAAGTCCATTAGGCATGGATTTATAAATCGTACGTAGTGACATACGTGCGGAGGGGCGTGGCTGTCTTCCATACGCGCAAAGTAACGTGAAAATGGGTGGGGGAGGTATTTAAATGACCTTTTGAGGGCGCGGTTAGTAATGTACGCACATACCTAAACAACTTAGGCACAGAAATACATCCGTAGGGTTAAGGTTGCCCTATGGGGCCGTAAGTCATCAAAAGTCCGTCCATGGGAATGTCATGGGTGTTGCCTTGCAATTTACGTGCGTACTTTTTACACACATATCTGTGAATCCGCTTCCTTGTCCAGGACAAGTCATGAAATCATCACCTTACAGGAACAGTGAAAGAACTGAGGGAGAAACGATATTAGGGCCTGATCCAAACTTAAGAGCAATGTCTGCATGCAAGGAGCTGCTATAGTCCGCACGCAAGAGGCTTGTGCACTCCCATGAATCTCCCTTTTCACGGACGGATTTTAGGTCCCATCTTAAATTTTACGCACGGATCTCTGATGTATGGAAATGCCTAACCCCACCCACAATGTGTATATTTGAACATACAGAGCGTTGTCACGCCCTATCTTATGGACCTCCGAATGTGCATGTGCGCAGTGTGCAAAGGCTGACATACGCACGCCACTTGCGTAAGTCGTCTGTTGGTATTAATTCTGGATCCGGCCCTTAGTTATTAAGTGTAAAAGGCCATAATATAATGCAGTCTCCGTACAGAAAGTGCTGTTTCCGGCTGTATGTATTTAGAAAATAGCGCTAATTAGAATATTTTATTAATGAATGAGTAAGTATACTGATCGGCATATTACCCATTCATTAACCTGGAAAGCACCGCTTCAGACTCGGGTGAGTATTACAGGGGACTCTATAGGGAGTTTTAGGGTTAGAAGTCTTAGGGTCAGGCTGCGGGGAGGGAAGTCTTATGGTTAGGCTGCAGAGAAGGGAGTCTTAGGGTCAGGCTATGAGTAGGGGATTCTTAGGGTTAGGCTGCGATGAATGAGTCTTAGGCTTAGGTTGCAGGGAAGGGAATCTTAAGGTCAGGCTTATGGAAGGGAGTCTTATGGTTAGGCTGTAGGGAAGGGAGTCTTAGGGTCAGGCTATGAGTAAGGGAGTCTTAGGGTTAGGCTGCGGGGAATGAGTCTTAGGCTTAGGTTGCAGGGAAGGGAATCTTAAGGTCAGGCTTATGGAGAGGAGTCTCAGGGTCAGGATGCGGGGAAGGGAGTCTTAGGGTTAGGTTACGAGGAAGGAGTCTTAGGGTCAGGCTGTGGAGAAGGGAGTCTTAGGGTCAGGCGTTGAAGAAGGGAGTCTTAGGGTTAGGGTTAGGGTAATGGAAGGGAACGGTTAGGGTAAGAATTAGGATGAGGATTGGCGTATTATAAATACTCATCTCTCGCCGTTGCACATTCGTCTTCCAGATCTTCAATTACCAGTATAATGAGCCTGTTAATTATACATAACTGTATGCAGGAGTGTGTGCCTTCTATCTTTTGGCGGTGGAAATGAGCTGGAACACATACTGGTCCATAAAATACCAATTTTTAAGAAACCTGAGATCTGAACTTTAAAATATCACATAACCATAATTATAAATCATTGCAAAGATCAAGATTCTCAGGCGGGAGATATTGCCAACGGTAATTCCATGAAATATTAAAAACTGTGTAACATGCTACTGAAATATATATAAATAGACCCCTGAAAGGTTTTCGCTGTTTCTGCTTTCCACAAATACTGTATATCCTATTATAAATGAGCTTCTTATGTTGTAATGGATTCAGCAGTACTCACATTAATGCTCTTTTCTTCACACGAGAGTATATGTTTTTCATCAATCATGGAAAGTATAAATAATTTATTGTGCTTTTAGTATGTCAGATCTTTAGCACAGTGGCTCCAATAGGCTTCTCTTTAAAGAATGTTATGCACATCTATGATATGGCCTTATGGAATAATAACATGTCACTTACTCATGTAACTTTAGTATACAATGTGTGTGAGTTCAGCACTACTTTAGAACCACTTTGTGTTTAGCTTAAGCTTTTACCTGAAACTATTCAATCAAGAGAAGTAGCACAAGCAAAGACGTAACCATGACTACGGAAGTACTGCCAGTAAACATATTTCATTGGTTTCTATCTGGGTGTCAAATGAAACTGGCCCAGCAGGGGGATGTTTGATTGTAAGAGAACAGTGTACCAAGAGAGTGCAGGAACATGGATTCCCCATTACACAACTTTTTGTTAGCTTATATACAGTAAAATGAAACCTATAAAATAAATTTTAACCAAAAGAGCCACTGAAAAAAATAAATCTATTAAGTATTTCTTTTCTTTTTGCTGTGAGTCTCTTAAAAATAAATTAGGCTATATCTCTAAAATACAAAATATATATACATAAAGGCCCTAGGGCAGCAGTTCAGGGGCCGGTCGATACACAGGACCTGCAGGAAGAGAGGCTGTGTTACACTTATACCAGCATAGCACAGCCTCTCTCCCTGCATCTCCCATGTGATGACCAGCTCTGGACTCACAGGGAAGCTGCAGGAGATGATGCTACAGCCTCTCTCCCTACAGCTCCTCTTTGAGTCCAGGGCTGGTCAATACATGGAAGTTACAAGAGAAGAGGCTGTGCTAAGTTGTCAGTGTAGAACAGCCTCAAATCCTGTAGCTGCTCATGGTTTTCTGGGTAATGGCAGGAGAGAGGCTGTGGTACACTGATGTGAACTTTCATGTCAGCATAGTGCATCATCTCTGCCCATCATTGCTCTAGAGAAGCTTCACTGCCCTAAACATGCCACTGGTTGCCCCAATATAGATGACTTAAAGGGGGACGCCCAGTAGGACAGCCCCCCTTTAGGTCCTGCAGCCCTTCCCCGGGCCACGGTCACAGTCTGCGGCTCACACAGACGCCGGCCACATCAGATAACAGATGTGGCCGGCATCATTCAGATGAATAGTACTGCGTATACAGCGCTCCTACGGAGCCCTGTAGTACCAAATAACTGCATTGAATAACGCTATCAGGTAGCGTTGTTCGTGGCAAAAGATTTGGTCCTACAGAGCTCCCATAAAAGCCCTGTATTTCCAGTTCTCTTCATACAAGCACTGGCCGCAGAGGAAGGAGCTAGAGGGAGAAGGTAAGTGACTTTAGTAATAGCTTCATTAATAAAAAGTTGTTTGTGTATAAGGAGGCACAAAATGAGGTGGCTGAACATATATAAGGGTGCACAAAAGGAGGCTGAAAATATATAAGACGACACAAAAGGAGGCTGAAAATATATAAGACGGCACAAAAGGAGGCTAATACATTTAAGGGGGCACAAGAAGAGGCTAATACATTTGAGGGGGCACAAAAGGAGGCTAATACATTTAAGGGGGCTGAACACATATAAAGGGGGCACAAATGGAGGCTGGACACATATAAGGGGCACAAAAAGAGGCTGGACACATATAAGGGGCACAAATGGAGGCAGGGCACACAGCAATTGGCAGAAGTGGATAACTGGGCACATACAAGGGGGTGGAAGTAAAAGGCTGGATGAATACCTTTTTTACCAGAATTTTTTCCCGTCCTGGGCTCTCCTAGGTCTAGAAACGGCACTGACTGAGGTGGCGGTGCCAGAATTTTTTTCCCTTTCCCGCCCCGGGCTCTACTAGGTCTAGAAACTGCACTGTTCCTAGTTCACAAATATATTGTTTTTTGTTTACCTTCACAGTGTATAGTCAAAGGCCCGTATCCAGACCACCGGACGTATTGCATATACGTCTGGTGTTTCCCGAAATTTGATACTGAGCATGCGTAGTCATTTTTTTTATGTAAACTATGTAGCTTTTCTTAAAGACCACATATATGCAATCTACGTAACGAAAAGATACGTAGATTACGTAAAAAAATTGCTACGCATGCGCAGTATGAAATTTCGGGAAACACTGGACGTATATGCAATACATCCGGTGGTCTGAATACGGGCCAACATGTTTTGATTGTTTTAATATTACACCCACACTACTTTTCATATAATGATGAAGGTTTATTAGCTTATACTTAGTTTACTGTTATGTATGTCACTAAGTTCTTGATTTATGTTTCTGAATTTTGTTGACAAAATGGGTTTTTTTAACTAAGAGTATTTACGGAGGACCATCACTTTAATTGGGCGATACAGACCTCCCATCCGCCCATTGGATAACTCCGAGACACCATTCATTGCTATGTCAGACCACCTTTAGTGACGAAACACTAGCTTCACCAATTGAACTTGCTACTAGAAGACGTGTCAGACTTTCTAGCGCAGCAGCTTTTAATTACTCCTTTTTACTTTACCAAAGTTTACTACAGCTGCCAAGTTCATTAAATTATCCACATATCTCCAGTGGCAAGTTCAAATTTTTTTCTTAAATACCCCTACTTACCAATATTGAACCGTATTCACAGATATGAGAGATTTAGGTGTGGACAGATCCGCACCTAACTCACCCGTTCTGTCTCTATTTTTAGGTTCTTAAGAAGGAAACTCTGCACAGACATTGGGCCTGATCCAGAGCTATGCCGATGCGCTGTGCTTACTAAAGCACAGCGTATTGGCGGTCACTTTCCCTGGCACTCCCCCTGTGCGGGCGTATGGCCCCTTCCTTACGCCGGCTGAAGGCTACCCTAACTTCAGCCGGCGTAAGGAAAGGGCCATACGCTCACACAGGAGCGTATGGCCTCTTAGCACGCCCCCCCACCCTCATTTACTTACCTCCCCCCGCCCACCAGCAGTAACGTGAG
>WWET01001100.1:365111-384688 GCA_011038615.1 Limnodynastes dumerilii | reverse complement strand
CCCCCCCAGTACTCCCATGTGCCTAAAGCCCCCCCATCCCCAGGTTTTCTTACCTTACATGCTGTACATGCTGTACATGCTGTATACAGGCTCCATCATCTGACCGCGGGACTGAGGCTAGAATATGAAGTCCCCCGGTGGCTGAGACTGGGAATTAAAGACCGTAGGACTTCATTTCCTATTCTCGGCTTCCGCGGGACTTCATATTCTAGCCGCAGTCCCGCGGTCAGATGTTGGAGTCTGTAACGGAGCCTGTAATGGGGGGGGGGCACAGGGGCTACTGTGGCTGGATACATGGTCCTATCTCTTGGCTATGGATGGCCTCGCTAGGCGGCGCCCCCCTATGGTTGGAGCTCCTGGCGGGTACCATTCTGGCCAAGGGGTAGATACACCCCTGACTATACTCTATTAACCATAATGTGAAATTGTTAAACAGGTGGACGCAAATTTAAAGTTTGCAGGGGGGAGCCGAACACCCTAGCACCCACCCTGCTGAAGGGTAGGCTGCTGCCTCTCTTCTCCTCCAGAGCCTGTAGCAGCTGCTCCCACTACACCCACGGTAAATACAACACTGCATGCATTGTATAACCTTAGGGCTGGTGCTCTGATTGCATTAATGATATGATGGCTCTCTACATTGTAATATGAGGCCCTCCTGCTGTTTCAATGTTCTGTGTGTCACAATATTTTTGGTGAGTATTGTGGATATTTTGTAAGCTGTTAATTAAAGTCATCCCATAAAAATAAGAGCAGGTTAATTTAAATATGAATAAGATTAAATTCCCAGGTTGGGGGCAGAGTCTGCATGTGATTCACCTGACAACCATGAGTTCTGTTCTCTGGTTTTGTTTTGGAGGAATCTTGGGGCTAGAGTTACTAAACTGTGTAAAAGAAAAGAGATTGCCCATAGCAACCAATCAGATTCTAGCTTTCACTTTCCTATTACATACTAGAGAATGTCAGCTAGAATCTGATTGGTTGCTATGGGCAACATCTCCATTTTTCCAGAGTTTAGTAGCCCTTGGAGTCTCTCTTTGATACTATTATATGTGAGCTTCTCTCTTTGTTGGTCTTCTTTCTTCGCTGGATTTTCCCCAACCCCTCCATTCTCCTTTTGTGGTGGTTACAAATTTTTGGACCCCTTCTTGGATGGTTGTCATTGCTGGTAGCACTATTTGGTAGTTGGTTGTTGCTTGGTTGGCCGAAACCAGTATCAATGTTGTAGTGCTGAGTGACTGGGCACAGTGGAAGTTGGACTGAGGTAGCATGCATTTTTATGGGTTTTTCTGATGCTGTATATTTTAGGGGGTCCATGGATCTTGCCTTAGAAGGCCATCTCAGTTTTTTTGTAAGCTTTTATTATCTTTGTGTCTGGGTACAATTGATGAGGTGGAAAGAGAGCACCCATTAATATAAATAATTTTATATGTTACTGCTTGCTCTGCTTTCTTTAGCCCAAATCAAATTAGTCATAATTAATAAACTACATTTAATACTCAGATTTTGTTCCCTTGGTGGTTATTTAGCTTAGGCAAGTCATAAAAGTCGGAGAGACCATCACAAGCGTGGCAAGTGTTTTTCTAACATAACTTGTGTTACATGCTATAAGTATGTTCCATTTTCCTTGTTTGTTTGCTGATGTACAGCCTCATGGGTTACTATGGCAAACACTCTCACAAGACACAGGATGTAGTAAGAAGAGAGGTTTTTGCATGCACCTCTGAGCTTTCTTTTCTCTATATAATGTAAAATACTCTCTTGTGGTTCCTATATTCACATGATATTTTGAGAGCTATTTTTGTGACCGGAGACAATGTATAACATCCCACAGAGATGTACAAAGACAGCAAAGTACATAACAATAATACAAGTTTTCATGGACAAAGGACATATTATCTAAAGAACAAAAATCTTATACTATGAGCTCATATTTAGAAGCATTAACTATAATTATAGCAGGGTACAATGAGCACTGTCTGAAGGTTTTCCTAAACAATCAGACCAAATGTTTCATTTAAGGAATGTTATGATAATTCACATCTCACTCCTCTCCAACATCACAATATGTTTAGAGTGGTTCTACTTTATCTACTAAATCTTAGCAAACATATTTAACAAACCTGATTTCAATTATGTTAAACAAAGCCTGGAAAGGATAATCACATATGGAGCAGATGGCATTGGCAATACCCCCATTTCACAGATATTTAGATCTTTCAGAAGATAGTTTATTGTACAGAATTCTCTTTCATGACAAAACTAGTTTTCTAGTCACAGTCCAGTCCCTGGGGTACGTGTAATGCACATGAAAAACACCTGGAATTTTAGGAGTAAAATTCTACCTTAGAAGTTACAAATAAATCGCATCTATTGTTATATGCAGGGTCATACACAGGAATTTGAAGGGGGATGGTTATAATACATATGGGGTATACTAGGGGTCTGGTTATAGCACACTATAGGGCAGATTCAACTGAGCGCATTGTGCCTCCGGAACGGCACATTGCGCAAATCACAGATTTTTTGGGGTGCGATGTTCAGACGTAAAAGATGGGACGAGGTGCACTTGGCACCTAATCCTGTTATTGCGCTCAATTGAATCTGTCCCTATATTCTGGGAGCTGGGAATCACACATACTAGAATATATGTGTGTTATATTAGGATTGGGAATAGCAAACTATATCCCCAAGACCCCAAATATACCCCTCATATTTTATAGCATATGCTATTCACTGGCCCATAATGGGTGTTTATTGCCTTTTTACGAAAGGGCCATTTTTGACACCCCAATTCTGAAGATGGAACTACTAACAAATTTCCTGCCCCTCCCCCAGCCTAACACTATTACTTCCTTCCTGCAGCCTAACCTTACGTCTCCCCTTCTAAGCTCCATCCCCTTCCCACAGCCTAACTCTAAGTCTCCATTTCTCCCATCCATACCCTCCCCACAGCCTAACCCTATTACTTCCTTTCTGCAACCTAACCTTACGTCTCCCCTTCTAAGCTCCATCCCCTTCCCACAGCCTAACCTTAACACTACTGTACTAACCTACATCCTCTCCCCTACACTAACCTGTCCGGTGGTTGAAGCATCGAAAACCGTTGGGTTTGGCGGTGAGTCTGCGGCAGGATTTTCAGGATTTAATGGGGCCATAATCTAAATCTAGCGGCGCATGCAACCCACCCACATACGTAAGCATTGGAAAAAGGGCTGGCGAGGGGGCACATTTCTTTCCCCCCTAAATATGGAGGAGATGTCTTCCATAGGAGAGCAGTGGTACTCAACAATCCCTTGTCCCCTCCACCATCCCACCCAGAGCCATAATTAGGAGTGTGCGAAAGGTGTGGTTGCCCAGGGCACAAAGCTGGAGTGAGGCTCTAGTAAATCCATCTCTAGGGTAAATATTGTAGTGTAAACCATCTCCAGACTCCTAATGTACCCTACATGTTATAGATGTGGGAAATATTAGTCTGGACATGGTACATGAATGCTGTGCACTATGGGCCGGAGTCTTCCATAGACGGACGTAGTTCAATAAACAGTAGCTACTGAGCATGCGTAGTAGCTATTGTACGTAATCTGCGTATCGTTTCGATACGTAGATTGCGTATATGCGGTCTTTTAGCTCCCCCCTAAATATGGAGGAGATGTCTTCCATAGGAGAGCAGTGGTACTCAACAATCCCTTGTCCCCTCCACCATCCCACCCAGAGCCATAATTAGGAGTGTGCGAAAGGTGTGGTTGCCCAGGGCACAAAGCTGGAGTGAGCCTCTAGTAAATCCATCTCTAGGGTAAATATTGTAGTGTAAACCATCTCCAGACTCCTAATGTACCCTACATGTTATAGATGTGGGAAATATTAGTCTGGACATGGTACATAAATGCTGTGCACTATGTACCTTACACACGCAGCTGTGGGACAGTTGTGTTCATTTATAGGTTTAGATCAGTGGTGAGTGTGAGTACAGTGTCTTATGACCTTTCCTATAATAATTATTCCTTCTTACAAATATATTATACAGTACAGTAGCTAAGATACTGACAACTAGACATGCATGAAATACTAACAATTGTATATATGATGACTTGTACATTCCCAAATCTGTAAATTGTATCTTCTTTACTGCTGAATTCCCCATGTCTGGAAGACACATGTTCCCCGCGGGGCTGGGCGGGGTAATGCTAATGTTGATCAGAGCACTCAGCAGGGGGTGAGGGGGTGGCTTGATGTAACTATTGTGATGCACCAAAAGTATTGCTGCTATAGACCCAGTGTGCTGTGGGCAGTGTTGGCATCAAAGGCTCCCAATCTGAAAGGACAGCTCCTTTTGACTCTACGTGAATTGGAAACAGCAACATTAAGATACCGAAGGTAAGAGATAGAGACAGACACAGAGGCGAGGCTTAATGACGCAATTTATGTCAATCTTTTCATTAAGTCACACCCTCTTTCCATCACTACCGTAATTCATAGTCTTACAGTGGGTAGGCGGGGCAGGATGACTAAAATTGCATCAAGTCCTGCCCATCCCACTAGGGATTACTATTATGAGAGGCAGAATTGCCTCTCATGCGGGAGATGTGCCGACTCTCCTGGGTTACCGGGATACCAGGAGAACAGCCCAAATTTCGGGAGTCTCCCGGATATTCCAAGAGCGTCAACGACCCTGGTGTGACATCATATCCAAGCGCCACAACGGGAGTGTAAATCTGGGGTGCAGGCTTGGCAGATGTTCAGACAGATAGACCGAACAATCAATATTTTCTTTGCAACTTGTCTACAGGGAATGTAAACACATTTTGCATATGCGATCAGTACTTTTTACAGTCAATGGGAAGTGCAGCTTTCCCAACTTGAGTGTCTGTTTATGCTTAAAGCAAATTGTAATAGCAAAATGAGCGGGACTTCTATGAAAGAAAAAAAAGTGTTTGCAAGAATAAAAGGTACACAGAACAAACACGAAGATAACTTCATTTTTGGTAAACAGAAGTTAAAACAGCTGTGAGTTCAAATAAATCTGTTATCGCTTCATCCCCATTTTCATCTAATTCATCCACACCTTGTGTAGAAGTTCATGGGGGGAAACACATACTGTGCCCACCCAACTGAAATCATGACCCCCTAGTTCCTACACCCCTGCACCCAGCTTAACACTCATATTAAACCAACACCAGCTAATGGCGACTTTTACTTTTTGCAGGGGCAGATTGGGAAATCAAAGTGGCCCTGGGAAAAAAAAATAATAATCTGCTAGTGGTCACATGTGGGAGGGGTGAGCTATAGGCGGGGCTAAAAACAAAGTAACCAGGATTATAACAGAACAAAGAACCTTATAAAGAGCAGTGCAAATACATAATGTGGGAGGATTATGTATATCCCAGGGTTGCTGACTCTTCTGGAATGTCCGGGAGACTCACAAAATTTGGGCAGTTCTCCCGGTATCCCGGGAGAGCCTGCAAATCTCCTGCAGAGGGCTTGAGACCCGTGGCTTATGAAAACCATGGGCTCAAGTCCTGTCCCCCTGCCTGGCAACACTAGTATCCTAGTGTTGCTACGGGCAGGGAAGGACTTGATGACGCAATGTGCCCGGAGGGAAGCTATTAATAGTCGGCAACCCTGATATATCCAGTTATGTAAAAGAGGTTCAATCTAATGCAAAAACCACTGACTAGTATTTCACAAAACAAAATGGAGATTTATATGGACCTCTATCCAATGCAGTAAGCACCCTAATGACCACCAGCTAATACAGAGAGCATTATAGTTACCTCCAAATTGAACACAGAGAGCATCCTAGTGACCTCCATTTTATAGTGACCATCACCTATTACTGCCTAGAGGAACTGTTGCTAACCCGTAAAAGCCACTGGCCTACAGGCAAAATTCCCGTTACTCCAAATATTTTACCAGTGTGTAACATGACAGATTAGGAGCTCCAAAAGATCAAATCATAGATTACAGGCTGATTCAAACATTTTTGAGCATCTGTGGACAGTAAACACTGGTGGTAAAATATCTGGAGAAATGTTTTTCTGGTTGTGTGACTGGAAAGATTGTCTATTGAAAAAACCCCAGTGTGTACCCACCCTAAATCCTATGGACAATCTACCCCTGACTCCATGGGTCTGACCCTGACTTCTGGGGGCTTGGTGTAATATAGGGGCCACAATATGGCTAACAAATAGAAATCCTAGTTCCCTGACTGGTGGCACTGTCTTTGGGCATAGCTAGAATGTAAAATGTGTGGAAAGAAAAATATAAAACAAAAACAAAAAAAAAAAAAAGAATTGCTAATCCCGCTATGTAACAAATGAAGTACAGATGTGTCCTTGCGTAGCTCGGTTTAGTGAGGACTTTTCATGTATATGTGGCTGGCTTGCCAAATATCTTCAAGTTCCCCCTATATGTATCCTATTGGCATGCATACATTGTTAATATTAATTGCAGATGTTTACACAAACAGGTTGCGACCACATCAACAATAAATATTGACAATGCATACACAGGAAGGGGTGGGAGTAATGACAATTCACTGACCAATCACATATTATATTTTATGTCTTCATCCTACATCTCTAATATCCATCCTACATCTCTAATATCCATCCTACATCTCTAATATCCATCCTACATCTCTAATATCCATCCTACATCTCTAATATCCATCCTACATCTCTAATATCCATCCTACATCTCTAATATCCATCCTACATCTCTAATATCCATCCTACATCTCTAATATCCATCCTACATCTCTAATATCCATCCTACATCTCTAATATCCATCCTACATCTCTAATATCCATCCTACATCTCTAATATCCATCCTACATCTCTAATATCCATCCTACATCTCTAATATCCATCTGCAAGTCACACTGCATCCAGCTGTCATGTCATCACGGCATGTCCTATACCCATTCTAAGAAGGGAAACTTCTTCCTATGACAAAAAATATCACATTGTAACATAAAATCTAAGCACATGTAATGTCCATCAAAATGTTTGAATCTATAAACACTTCAGGTTTAAATTCCAGAACACTTCTCCGCCTGTCAGCTTTACCATCTTATGTTTATATGTCATTACCAGTAAGTGAATAAAGTGTTAGAAGTGACTTGAGTAATTCCCATACAGCTGGCACTGTGTAATGTTTCAGCCTACAACAAGCAGTCTGAATATTCTCACGAGTTGCTGTGTGACTTTATATGTCAGACATGCTGGTGTTTTGAAAAGGAATGTGGGACATCATTAGTTCCCATAGCAACCGGCACCACAAGGGCCTGCCATCTTGGATTATCACGAGCCAGCAAGCTGGCGAACCTTCTGAGAGAATATGTGCTAGGTAGTGTGCTTCAGATAAAGGAATACATGGTCTAATAATAATAATAGTAATAACAACAACAACAACAACATTAATAATAATAATAATAATAATAATAATAATACCAAACCAAATATAAACCATGTAGAGTTTTAAATAGACCCTTTTCAGATCATTGACCCTAATACTCCCTTCTGTATAGCCTAACCCTAAGACCCCCCCTCCCCACAGCCTGACCCTAACCTCCCCTCCCATCCTAACACTAAAAGTCCCCGGAGAGGTTACTCACCTCTCCAGAGCAGTCAGCGGCGGGTGCGAAAATGAATGGGTGAGTATGCCGATCGGCATAAAAAGGCCCCCTATTCTAAATAGAGACGGCTGAAAAGTAACTTGTTTCGGAAAGGAGGCCATCGTTGCGGAGACTGCAACTACTGACAATGTGCCTGTCTGATGTTCTGCAATGGATCTCCTTGTCTATGTCATTTAGTTTTGACAGGGCGGGGCATCCCCTCCACCTGCCTAAACTCCATAAGGTATGATGGAGGGGGTTAACAGTAGGTGCATGGACTGCTGATTATCATGAGTAGGCTGCCTTATGGCAGCGTAACCCAGCTTAAGTCCACACAAGAGAGGGGAGTGACAGGAGAGTTCACGGGGAGATCAATCCTCTCTTCCATGCCGACTGCCAGACCTCCGTGCGGGAGATCAATCCTCTCTTCCATGCGGACTGCCAGACCTCCGTGCATGCAGTAAATAAATGGAGGTTAGAATCTGGTCCTATGCACTTAAGAAGTCTGTTCAGTATTACTGTGTAAAATTACATTCGCGACAAATTAATATCACAGCTGCAATGTGCTGAAGACTACTGATATTCAGGAACTGTTCCCAGAATCCCTGGAGAGCAGGCAAATCTCCTGCATTTTAGCTTGATGAATTAATCCAAATCACTGCCTCAAGCCCTGCCTATTGATGCTGTGATCCATGACATTACAGGGATGGGCCAGTTGCTATGTCGACTGTCAAAATGTCAACTGTTGAGTATTATGGACCTGATTCACAGTTAAGAAAATGCTGCTATTTAGGTGCGCATATTTAAGAAAGAATATACTGCAAATACGTAGTACCTTAATATACGCAATTTACATAGGACTTAAGAACGGGATGGCTCTGAATCACCATTACAAACCTATTTCTCCTAGGTTCTTGAGAAGGAAGGGGCGTGTTGGGAAAACTTAATTAGGAAAATAAGAAGATTGGGTGGAGCGAGGCATTTAAATGAGGAAATATGGGCACGGTTAGGCAGAAACGTTCTTAATTAGCGACCCAACTAAGAACCTAAAGTTAAGGTAGCCCTATGGCATCCTTAAGTCGGTTAAAAACCTGAAAAACGGGGGCGTCAGGGAAGTCGGATTGCTACTAGTTGCGTATAATTAAGAACCTAAAGCCTTCTTAACTGTGAATCAGACCCTATGTTAGTATAATTTTACAAGCCGTCTCCATCACATTAAGTTTACAGATGTTACAAACAAATACTAACATGGGGCCAGATTCCGACTACCAACTGACATGCAACTTCCGCAAGCTGTTTGCAGAAGTCAGGTGCTTTTTCTGGCAGTGTGCATGCGCACTAAATGTTACAATACGAATTTTCAGGCATATAGATCCTTCTGACAGGGCGGCACAACCCCTCCACCCACCTGAACTCTGTAAAGTGGGTAGGGAGAACATTGAATTTTTCAGCAGTGGTTGTACGGACCGATGATCAGCACAGGAGACTAAAGGTAAGAATTTGGTAGTGTAAGTGCTGCACACAAAAGAGGGTAGTGACAATGGAGTTCATTCCGCTCCTACATACGGACTTCTAGACCTCTGCGCATACGGAAAACGGTCTGGCCCACGATATTCAACTATCAACATTTTATACCAGACTCAGTATCTCGCCCCAGTGGTGAGAAAGAAGTAGCAACAGATAGCATTCAAACACAGTCAGAGCCAGATAGCTTCTACTTATTTCAGGGTGGCTGACTTTTGAACTCTTCCCTCTGGGAGATCCCGGAGAGAAAATCTAGAGGGTCGGCATGGGTGCAAGGCTTAATGACGAGATTTATGCAAATCGTGTCTTTAAGCTCCGTTCCATTTCCCGCACTAACTCAGATCATAGTGGTCCAGGGAGTGGGCGGGGCTTAATGATGAAAATCATGTCATCAAGCTCCGCCCATCCCTAGTAACACTAGGGATTACTGTAAAGAAAGGCCCCCCTGCCTCTCATGCGGGAGATTTGTTGGCTCTCCCGGGAGACCGGGAGAACTGCCCGAATTTCGGGAGTCTCCTGGGTATTCCGGGAGAGTCGACAACCCTGTCTTATTTACATGTTTACAATCTCTACATTCTGCTGTCAAAACAATCTGATTTCTAGAGATAAAGGGCCATATGCGGAGTTTTCCGATATGTTATACTGCGCATGCGTAGTAATTCTGTAATGTAATCTATGTTACTTTTTCAACGTAGATTGCGTATACGCTGTCTTTAAGAGAATGTTATACTTAATGGCTGAGATGTTTCGTTTCAGCTGCAGGAACATGGAATAATGAACCTTCGTTATGTTCTAATGAAGTGTATAGTTTGTAGAAAACAATATTGTGTGCCAGTAGATTAGAGTAAAAAGTCTTATGTTTTTTAAGTATCTGTTCCAAGAGTGACGACCACATTGTTTACCTTGAATGGCCTTTATATTATGTGTTTTTGTGCTGAATCTGACTAAATAAAAAAAAAAACAAGCAATTTGGGAAATCGCCAACTGCAAAACTAGTGAGTTGTAATGGCATCGCCTCTTCGGGTGCCAGTGACTGCTCCGCAATATTTATGTATTATTTAAGTATTAACATGTTTTTATATAGCGCCATCAGATTATGTAGCACTTTACAATTCTAACAGTCATTATAACATAGCAGATAGCAGACAGATTGGGTAAGAGGGCCATTACGGTTTGATTCATAAAGGCTAGTGCTATATTCAATGGACTAACCAAGTTGTATGGTAAAATTACTCAGTGCTCTGCATGATCCAGTCACAACGCAGTGTTAGTAGAAAAACTAAGGGTCATTTTAATATGATAAGAAAAGTTTCCAGGTCTGTGTTAATCATGTAACAGAAAAACGGGTGGCAGTTGTAAATAGGATAAACAAATGTTAAGTAGTAAGTTGTGCAAGTTGGTAAGCTTGTATGAAGAGGTGAGGTTAAAGGGAGCGCTTGAAAGTTTGGTGAGTAGAGTATAGTCTTAACGGGTCAGAAAGTTTATTCCAGAGAGTGGGTGCAGCCCAGGAGAAGTCCTGTAACTGGGAATCAGAGCATTTATTAAGTGTAGAGGAGATAGGTAGGTTCTGTGAAGATCTAAGGGAGCGAGCTGAGATGATTCTTGAGATAAGTGAGTATATGTACGCAGGTGCAGTCTTATTGATGGCTTTGTAACAGAAGGATTTTTTAAATGAATCTGTAAAATACAGACAAACAATGTAGAGGCTGACACAATGGTCCAGTTCTAGAAGAGCTCTAGGTGAGACTGTGCCAGGGATTTAAATAGGAAATGCTTAGAGTCCATAGGCTGATAGAGAGTCATGTGGAATCCATGGAGGGCCCGGTTGGATCAGAGCAGTCACCTGACTGCATTCAATATGGCTGCGCCCATGAACTGAACATTATATACACCTATGGAACTCAGGTCAGCTAGGGATCAGGAAAGACCTAAGATTCAGAAAAGCGCAGGCCACGAAGGAGATTCTGGACCAGCGCAGCTGTCAAATCCCAAGTAATGACTATGTTTGACTTTGTAGGTACCACGTTTTGTGACAGACAGGAAGATTCCAGTAGAAAGAGATGTTTTGCAGATTGAAGTTAAAGTTAGAATAACTACAGAAGATAGGGCCTGATCCAGACCTACGCTCATGAAATGCTCATGTGTGTAGTGTATTTACGCCAACGTACCTCCGATGCACTCACATAGGCACTCCCCTTGTTTGTACTTACTCTTGCCGTCTTTCGCCCAGCAAACCCTACCCTAACTTTTCTGATCATAGCTGCAGGCGGCCGAAAGTTCCTTGCGTAGTTACGCCGCTAAGCACGCCCCTACTATATGATTTAAATGCATCACCCCACCCTCGGTGCATATTTACGTAAATCATATGCCAGGCACGCCCACTGGACCGTAGTTACGAAGGTGGTACCTTCAAGGTTTCTGAGCGTAACATCTGCCCTGCGCAATAAGTACAAATGGCCATTTTTACGCTTACGACCATCGTAAAAACGCACATGAGCGTAGATCTAGATCAGGCCCATAGAAAATACCTGATTTATGAGGGTTCAGGGTCAAGAGGACAGGTAGCAGAGTGTAACCAGCATGTCCATGCAAGTGCAGAACGCTTGCACTACATACTTAGGCATACTCACCCATTCCTTTTTGGAAGTGTCGCCTGCCAGACCACCGGAGAGGTGATTCCTCTCCGGGGACTTTTCAGCTTAGGGGGAGAGTTAGGTTTAGGGACATGGAAGGGGGGGTTAGGATCAGGCTGTGAGGAAGGCAGACTTAGGGTTAGGCTGCAGGGAAGGGAGGGTTAAGGTAATAGAAGGGGAGGGTTAGGGTATGGATTAGGGAGAAGGCTGGGGAGCCACACCCCACAATATATTAGTTGAGGAGGAGGATGACAATTCCTGTCTGATCTTGCCAATCTTGGGCTGGATCCAGACTTAAGTAAGTGCTTGAAAATAAGAGGAAAGTTACTCCTGGGCTAAACACCTCGGCTCTCTCGTCTCTTTGGACTGGATCCAGACTTAAGTAAGTGTGGATCAATTAGTTACTCCTGGGCTAAACCATGTTGATTGCAGGGGAGTCATATTTCATCTGTTGCAAACAGTATTAGTGTTGAGAGGTGATGTTTCCTATCCCAAGTCTAAATAACAGTGTAAAAGTAAGGCTGGTCAGTATCTGTGTGCAGTAAGCAGTTCAAAGATATATCCCTGCATGCAAAGAATACAATTAACTTGACTCCCCCTGAAATCTACATGGTTTTGCCCAGCAGTAATTTTCCTCTCTTAATTTCAAGCACTTACTTAAGCCTGGATCCAGCCCCTTGTCCTTAATGTACAATGCAAGATCTGCGGCAGAGATGGAAGTTGGTGGATTTAGCACAGAAGGGCTTAATAGTGAGTTCAATGTAGTTTGAGGTTAGAAGTCTGAGTAGGAATGAGAGAGTGAAAGGAGGATTGTTTGGCATTCTCTAAAGCAGAGGTCCTCAAACTACGGCCCGCGGGCCACATGCGGCCCGCTGAGGACATTTATATGTTGTCTTTGTAGGTACCACGTTTTGTGACAGACAGGAAGATTCCAGTAGAAAGAGATGTTTTGCAGATAGAAGTTAAAGTTAGAATAACTACAGAAGATAGGGCCTGATCCAGACCTACGCTCATGAAACGCTCATGTGTGTAGTGTATTTACGCCAGCGTAACCTCCGATGCACTCACATAGGCACCCCTTGTTCGTACTTACTCTTGCCGTCTTTCGCCCAGCAAACCCTACCCTAACTTTTCTGATCGTAGCTGCAGGCGGCCATAAGTTCCTTGCGTAGTTACGCCGCTTAGCACGCCCATACTGTATGATTTAAATGCATCACCCCACCCTCGGTGCATATTTACGTAAATCATATGCCAGGCACGCCCCCTCGACCGTAGTTACAAAGGTGGTACCCTCAAGGTTTCTGAGTGTAACATCTGCCCTGAGCATGCGTAATAAGTACAAATGGTCGTTTTTACGCTTACGACCATCGTAAAAACGCACACGAGTGTAGATCTAGATCAGGCCCATAGAAGCTACCTGATTTGTGAGGGTTCAGGGTCAAGAGGACAGGAAGCAGAGTGTAACCAGAAAGTACATGCAAGTGCAGAACGCTTGCACAACATACTTAGGCATACTCACCCATTCCTTTTTGGAAGTGCCGCCTGCCAGACCACCGGAGAGGTGATTCCTCTCCGGGGACTTTTCAGCTTAGGGGGAGAGTTAGGTTTAGGGACATGGAAGGGGGGTTAGGATCAGGCTGTGGGGAAGGCAGACTTAGGGTTAGGCTGCATGGAAGGGAGGGTTAGGGTAATAGAAGGGGAGGGTTAGGTTATGGATTAGGGAGAAGGCTGGGGATCCACACCCCGCAATATGTTAGTTGAGGAGGAGGATAACAATCCCTGTCTGATCTTGCCAATCTTGGGCTGGATCCAGACTTAAGTAAGTGCTTGAAAATAAGAGAGGAAAGTTATTCCTGGGCTAAACCCCTCGGCTCTCTCGTCTCTTTGGACTGGATCCAGACTTAAGTGCTTGAAATAAGTTACTCCTGGGCTAAACCATGTTGAGTGCAGGGGAGTCATATTTCATCTGTTGCAAACAGTATTAGAGTTGAGAGGTGATGTTTCCTATCCCAAGTCTAAATAACAGTGTAATAGTAAGTCTGGTCAGTATCTGTGTGCAGTAAGCAGTTCAAAGATATATCCCTGCATGCAAAGAATACAATTAACTTGACTCCCCCTGAAATCTACATGGATTTGTCCAGGAGTAATTTTCCTCTCTTAATTTCAAGCACTTACTTAAGCCTGGATCCAGCCCCTTGTCCTTAATGTACAATGCAAGATCTGCAGCAGAGATGGAAGTTGGTGGATTTAGCACAGGAGGGCTCAATAGGGAGTTCAATGTAGTTTGAGGTTAGAAGTCTGAGTAGAAAAGAGAGTGAAAGGAGGATTGTTTGGCATTCTCTAAAGCATCTTGATAAGTGTCGGGATAAGAAAAATTCAAGGGGAGAATGATATATGCATCAATGTCATTCTGCTTTGCAGGTACGTTGAACATATCAGCATCTGATCAGATTCTAACTATAACTCTTTAATACATTTACATAATAATAGCTAGATTCTGATTGGTTGCTTTAGCAAGACATGAGCCCTATTGTTTATGTATAACAAACAAACTAATATTAGAGTGAAATCTGAATAAAACAGTCGCCTTCGGCTGCAGAACTTTCTATGTAAGGGGCAAAACTTCTCAGAAGTATCCTTTTTGTTAAACCCAAGTAGACTTTTACTGTATGGTCTCCACAGTTGCAGGGCCAATATCACAGAATGCACTGTGCAGCATCAGCTCTGCCAAATTGTTGGAAGAACAGTTCTAGAGTCTGGAGTGCTCCCTGAACGTTGATGTGGCAGAGCGGGTAAACATATGCTTAACATTAAACTTCTAATGAATCAGCTTTTTTTCCCCTTCAGCTGACGTCATATCGTTTCCCATATTGAGCACTGAAACTAGAGTCATATTTCATTCATTTAATAAGAGTAGGCCATAGTATAGCCGGCCACACAGCTATTTCCACATAATCCATACTTAAGGATGGGATACATTAAAGACGTACACATTTATCAAATGTGCAGCAAGCCAAGGGGGAGCTCAGAACCAACCCCTCCCCTGCTCCCTCATAAGAAGCCTTCTACAGCTGAGAGCTATTTAAATGTAACCTATACACACACCAAGGGCAGCCAGCTGAGACCATACACATGCAGCCTGTTACTTCAAGAAAAGTACATATTAGGACCAGATTCAGGCTCGCCATTTCCACACGTTTTCTGCTCTGTGAGAGCGTAAAATGTACGCAAATGGTGAGTGCACATAAGGTCTTAAAAGGCTTCCAGCCCGGATCTGAGTCCTCGGGTTCCAGGCATCCGTGCTAGAATTCTTTCCGACAGCAGGATGAGAAAGGAGGTCCTTAAATTGTACAGTAAGGCTTGTTAAGTGGATCATTATTTACACACTGGCCTCATTTTCTGTGTGTAAATATTAAGATAGGGTCCTGCTGACGGGAGTCCCATGCGCAAGGGGAGTGGTCTCGTATGGAAGTTAGGATCACTTAGCGATCCGCCACAGGAATTCTGCTCCAGACAGACCTTTGACCGTAGCGGTGGCGGAGATCTGGATCTGGCCCATAGTCAGTAAATATCTCTATTGCTGTGAATCTTAGAACTGATTCCAATGTCATCACATTATTATTATTATTATTATTATTAAGGCATCCAAAGACCCCTAGAGTATAACAGAGACAAATAATAATATGGTAAATTACAAATAGCATAACAAGGTAGAAGAAACACTGACTGACATGATCCAATAAGGTAAAGGGGCTAGATCCAGACTTAAGTAAGTGCTCGAAATTAGTTATTCCTGGGCTAAACCATGGTGATTGCAGGGGCAGCCATGTAAATTGTATTTTCTGCATGCAGGGATATATCTTTGAATTGCTTACTGCACACAGATACTGACCAGCTTTACTATCACACTGTTATTTATCATCTCTCATCTCTAATACTATTATATTATTATTATATTACACAGATACTGACCAGCGTTACTATCACACTGTTATTTAGACTTGGGATAGGAAACATCACCTCTCAACTCTAATACTGTTTACAACAGATGAAATATGACTCCCCTGCAATCAACATGGTTTAGCCCAGGAGTAACTCATTTCATACACTTACTTAAGTCTGGATCCAGCCCAAAGAGACGAGAGAGCCGAGGGGCATTGGAGTAACAGGGGGAAACACAAAGCAGAAAGGGAGAGGGGAGTTAGCTGTCAGGCTCTATGACAGCAGCAGATGCAGGTAGGTAGAGATGGGGAAGAGGAGGAGGAGGGTGTGTAGGGCAGGACTCGAAAGGAGGGGGTATGCCATATCGTCACTTCTCCCACTGATTTAACTGAAAAACTATAAAGCTCCATTCTCCATTTATTTCTATATATTCATACCACCACTTCTAAATTTCCACTTCAACCACTGGTGTAGAAAACTACAATAAGGTCTACAACATCCTCCTGTCCATGCGATCGCTCCACTAGCCCCTCCCGACACACTGACTGGCTTACAATACCCTTAATATTTATGGCTCCAGCAAAATGGCAGCGGTGCGGAAGTCTCCAGAACGTCAGCAGCTTCAGACTTCATCTGCTCTGCACAGTGGCTGTTCACACACGCTTACAGAAGAAACCCGAATCTCCTGCAAAGCTCCTATCCTTTACAATATTATCCCTATGCTATTCCCCTTACACATGTAATTCAAGACCTCTACATTAATATGTCTGTGCCATCCTCACATAATATAGGGACAGAGTAGAAGTCTGAGTAGTACAGAAGGCGCATAGCACACCCTCCTATGCTATTTATATACCGTACTTTCCCTCGACCCCATATTCCCTGTCCTGGGCTCACACATGCGCTGTTAAGTTGATGTTAAGTGGAAGTCTGGATGCAGTTTAGAATGATTAAATCAACTGTTGCTGAGCCAATCCTGGTGTTCAATAAACAATGGCCTGACTGATAGAACGCTCAAATAGCCGAAGACAAGGCATAGGGCGCACACACTGCCTGATAATCGCTATTCACATTTGAATAACTGATTCACGTTTGGGAGCAAAAGCCAAAAAAATATTGCACCTAAACAAAACCATTTTAACTGCAGCTGGAGGCAGAATGGGTTGAGAGCTGTTTTCATAGAATCTGACGGCAGATTAAAACCACTCGGCCCATCCAGGGGCCGATACTTGCCGCTCAGCACTATTCAGTAGCCGACCAACGCTCAGGGAAGTTCTTCCCTGCGCACCAGCCTGCTGTTAAAGCATGTCTGCCGCGCCCGCCCCTATGTGACTTCACCAATGATGTCACATATGGGGGCGGGGCTAGGTCCCGGGCCCCACATTTGATGACGGCGACCCTTGGCCCATCTAGCCTGCCCTTTCCACCCAGCCACCACAACTCCTGTGAAGCCTCAAACTTGGAGAAACACTCACTACCACACAGTAGAGAACATGCAAACCCCACACAGATAATTCCCTTTTCCAGGAATTGAATTTATGACCTTAGTGCTGTGAGGCACAAGTGCTATCCACTAAGCCACCGTGCTGCCTCAGCTCAACTCTAAATTAGAGTTTGAAAATAAAGCTGCTAGGTAAGACAGGGTTGCTGACCGGAGATCCCGGAGGGAAGTCATTGATGCCTGCAAGGAGCGGGGCTTATTCATGCGATTTATGCAAATCGCGTTATTAAGCCCCACCCCTGTCAATCACTATTGTGATTGCTAGTGTTTTAGGGGGTGGGCGGGGCTTGATTATGTCATCAAGCCCTGCGCATCCCTATTAATTCTAGGGATTACAATAGAGTTTATTAGGGGGTCGGGACTTGCGGGAGATCTGCCGGCTCTCCCGGGATATTGGGAGAACTGCCCATATTTTGGGAGTCTGAGGAATACACTTTATTTACACCCCTCTCATTGCAACCTTTCTGAGCGATTTCTCCTATCTCTGGTACAACCCCACTTGTTGATGTGCACCCTTTAAATGCCAAGATAAGAGTTTTGCCTTCTGGAAAACACTGTGTAGAAGGACATGTTACTGTATGCCAGTAGTTCCTCTCCTTTTGCACATACATTGAGAAGTAGCAGCTTGGATGCTATGTTTATGTTATGTGCAGATTTCCCTGGTAGTGTGAAGCAACAGAGCTCATATGTCTGTGGTTATATGTCAGCTTCCTGTTTAGAGCTGTGGAAATGCTCGTGAGTCAGCAAGTATTTCATGAAGCGCCACCTATGAATGGTGTCCGTTATTTCCCTTTCACAATATTTCTTAGCATATCCCGCTGCCAATACCTTCCTGCTTTTTACCCCTTTATTTGTGGCTGCAGTCTCTCTTGGGACCAGATTTACTAAGCTGCGGGTTTGGAAAAAATGGAGATGTTGCCCATAGCAACCAATCAGATTCTAGCTGACCTTCTCGAGTATGTAATAGGAAAGTGAGAGCTAGAATCTGATTGGTTGCTATGGGCAACATCTCCACTTTCCCAAACCTGCAGCTTAGTAAATCTGCACAATCTGCACTATCTACATTACGAGACTGAGTTGTGTTAGCTATGAAAAGAACAAGTGAACGACCTAGGAGATGTGTGAGATCAGAGCACTATTTGTAAAGAATCAAGAGCGTGAGTGGAAGTGTTACATCTAGAAGGCAACCCAGAAATAACAATCTATAGGACAATATATTGCTAATCATATTATAGAATTCTTTTACTGAATGTGAACTTGTAGCCGCTAGCTGAAGCAGATCTGCAGGCAGCACACATTAAATATATTTACTTCTTGGCATGCTTTATCTTTCATTATGTTACAATTTGCTTTTGTCTTTAACTATATAGAGATAGCCTTCCAATTCCCGGACTAGGCCTTATCTGTGTGGAGTTTGTATGTTCTCCCTGTGTCTGTAGGGGTTTCCTCCCACACTCCAAAGCATGCTAGTAGGTTAATTGGTTGCTGAATAAATTAACCCTAATGTGCCTGATTCAGAACAACGCTTCTGAGCGAATTTACGCGTGGCGGAGACGTAAAATCGCCTATTTGTAAGTACTGCGCATGCGCACCATAGAAAATACGCTCAATAGCGTAGCGTAATTGTGAACGTATGGGCCATTCATGTATTTGTCACGTAAATACTTACGTGTGGGCGTGCCAATTTTACGTTACTCTGAAATACGTTAAGTAGGCGGGGGTTGTATTTAAAGTGTACAGTATGGGCGTGCTTAGCTGCGTACATTCGTGTTGCCCATACATACGTGTGCGTATGACTGCGGTTACGTTGGCAAAAGTTAAAGTAGGGTTTGGAAAGCGTATCTTGACAAAAATACGTACGTTCAAGGGGTGTGCCGAGGGGAGTGTAACGAATTTACGCACACGAAAATACGCTATGCGAATAAATGTACGGCAAACGTAGTTTTGGATCTACCCCAATGTGTGTAGGTGTTTGTCTGTGTTAGGGACCTTAGTATGTAGCCCCAATGAGGCAGGGACTGATGTTAGCATGAAATATTCTCCATAAAGCACTATGTAATAAAACCCTGCTAATAAATCATTATTGAGGTATGGATGGTTTATGGTGCTCACTGTCTCTAAGCTGTCTGAAAGAAGTTCCTTTTTTTTTGCTGCAGACAGTCTCCAGCTTAGACTCTGGCTGTGTGACTGGTGACTCAACGTTCAAAGTACCTATGCACATGAGTAATGCTGTCTATGGTCATTATTTTAGGAGGGTGGTTCATCACACATCATAACACTGGTGGCGAAAATGCAGCTCTATGCTCACAAAAACAGTTCCTGCTTTTCACATGTTTCTCCTGAAGTAATCTGTCCTGCTGA
>WWET01001100.1:326446-354688 GCA_011038615.1 Limnodynastes dumerilii | reverse complement strand
TTTTTTACCTGTTTTATGTCTTCCCCTCTCTTCTTACTCACCCTCTGTCCTCTGTGGCACCTCTGCGCAGAACGGTAGAAATGCCGTAAAAACGACGCCGGCCGTAAGTCTGGATCTGCCCCATTGTATCTTCGTGAGAAAAGGAGTCTGGGAGATCTCCCAGGATTCCGGGAGTCTCCTGGACATTCCGGGGAAGTCGGCAACCATGTTCCATCTTAAAAATAAAATATTCCTGCCTGTCTAATATAGAACTGTCCACATCTCTGCTACTTTTATTGAAAAAAGCCACGTCGAATAATTGCAAGAGTCTGTTATCCAAGTCTATATAAAGGGCAGTTTTAATGTTACACCTGATGGAAACCATGTGCATATAGCAACAGAATATCCACTTGGAGGGATCTCTTTGAAACTATATATATTTAAAATTACAACCAATGGTAAATTACCACTAATTCTATATGGGCCCATATCACCTTATAATCTGGTTTTAATATTTGAGTTATGCTTTAATAAATGTATATTTTGCATAGTAAAGCGACTGTATCCAATGTTGTGAACTTAGATCTGCGCCGATAACTTTCTCCTTTTTTTCTACGTTGTGTTTATATTGAGGGAGTCCCAATCCTTTTCCAGGCTGCGGTAAGTCAACCCTCTGATATTTGGTTTTGATTTTTCTATTTTTCACTTATAAATAATAGATTGAGTATCAAGTCTGTGGCTATATGATGCTATCCAAGCACCAGCCCTATTTGTTCTTTTCTTAAAGTTTGGCATCGGTGATAGAAATTACTAGCACTTATTAAATCATTTATTTAAATGTTATATTATAGAGTTTTAGTTTAAACAAATCTATATTTAATAATAGTTTTTCTGCAGTAAAACCAGCCGTACACTATAGAGCTTTATTCATAATTACAGCTTTTGATCTGAATGTTTAGCCTACAGGCAGGAAATGTACTTATTGCTATGAAACGCAACCACTTATGTATAATAAAGCAACACACAGTGTACACCCACACACAGGATTATCCCAGCAACCAACTAGGATGTGATTCACTATCTACCTCATTATAATTTAACCACAAGTAGATGTCAGGTACTGTACAATACTGATAATTCTTAAACATGGCACCAACAATGGTGATTAATAATGCAACAAGGTAGTTGTACTTAGTGCATCTTTTTGTATGAAAAAGTACCAGAACTCATCTAATGCTTTAAATAACTGTCTCATTGTATAAAAAATAGTTTGCATCTATGCCCTCCCTGCACAAGGGACTGCAGTCACCATCCGAACTGCTGTATTATGAACATGATACAGCCACCAGCTACATCATTGTTTCAATAGCCCTGAACATAAATAATTTCTATTTGGAATGGAAACATATTTCCCTGTTCCCAATTAGTGGCTGCAGCAGGTAGATTAGGGTTAGGCTTTGGTGGCTGCTGCGGGCTAAGGTTAAGGTTAGGGCTTAAGAGGAAGGTAAGGGTTAGGCTGTGAGAAAGGGAGGGTTAAGAAAGGGCTAAGGGTAGGGTTAGGTTAAACACTTACTTTTTAGTGCATGACTCTTCACGACTCTAGGAGTTGCATCTCCGCCGCTTTCTGCAATGGCGAGTATCGTTCCTGCAAAACACACTACTGCACAAGGTAATTACCTGGCTGGGTTGCTTAAAAGATTGAAATATGGATTAATCCTGAGAACCACACAATAAAGCACTGTTTGTGATCCTAACCACATAACCAATAATATTAGTTGAACCCCAAAAGAAAAGCCAAACCTTAATCCTTGAATAGTCAATTTAATTTGTAGCTTCATTCGTTATTAAAGATAATGTTACCTTGGCAGAGCCACACAGCCAGTTATTGGGTAATAATATAGTAGTAAAGCTATTTCTTTTTAAAACGAAAGAAACTCAAGAGTTACTTTTCCAACAGGAACTTTGAGGTCAGCCCTTGGCTGCCATTTTCTCTCAGAGCTACGACAAGTCAGGGCAACATTCCTCCCGTAATTATGTTCCATTCCGCACACAATGAATGGATTCATATAGCAGAGAATAAAAGGTGGTTTAGGATTAAAGCAAAAACACAAAACCGTAACTTAAACCCAGTATATAATGTAAGAATTGTTCCAATTATTAAAATTGCAGTAGACATAAAACAATTTGCACTGGCCAGAAAATAAAGTGTTCTGCAAGAAACAAATGCAGTTCCGGGAAATGAAAGCCACAAGCTCAGGATATATAAGGGAAGACAATAGTAAATAATTAGGTGTAATCATGTAGGATATCATTCATTGTTTGCAGTGTTTACTGATTGTCTTTCTTGGAAAGTGGAATAACAGTTATATCAATGACATAAGCTGTACATATATATAAAGAGACCATACACTGAACCCACCAGTTGTTGGGCAGTGTAGAAGAAAGATAACCTGGATGCACCGCATACCAAAAAGTATTAATTAGGCCAAATCAGGGTTGCCGACTTCTCAGATGTCTAGATGTCGATATGAAGCGATTTATGCAAATTGCCTCATTAAGCCCCACCCCTGTCAATCATTGCTGCGTTTCCTATAGTGTTGCAGGGGGTGGGCGAGACTTGATGATGAAATTTACTTGCAGGAGATTTACGACTCTCCCAGGATACCGAGAGAACTGCCCACATTTAGTGAGTCTCCCGGATGTTCTGTTAGAGTCAACAACATTGGGCCAAATTCATAAGATTTAAATCTTTAATTAACACCAGTTAAAATATATAAGGCACCACCAAAATGTTCATGAATAGCACCACACATGTCACAAAACAGTACAAGATACAATGCATCTTAGGCAATGTATTCAACAAGTATAATTGAAGATATACACTCCCCTTCCTATGCTAGTTGCAGTTCAGATGCTTTCTCTAGCCAAAAGAGACTAGTAGCCTCCCAGCTACAGTTCACCCTTCCAGGCTTGTAACTCCTCTGCCTTGTTCTTATATGCAAGATGGGGGGAGACTGGTATGCTGAATTGATTTTTCATGTATAGTCCTCTATATCACAAAGAAGACTTCTTTCATTGGATACAAATCTGACACGCATTTCACCATCGAGTCAGCTTTTCGAAGAGGCATAGCCATCAATCCCTGGAGCACCGAACACGGTGCTCTGAAAGGTAAGTAACGCCAATCATCTCCCTTACCATAACCCTAAGTCTCCCCCCCCCCAGCAGCCTAACTGTAAATCCCCCCGACAACCTAATCCTAAGTCTCCCTTCCCCCCACAGCCCTAACCCTAAGTCTCCTCCCTGTACTATAACCCTAAGTCCCCGGCGCTTTCAATTGAATGGGTGAGTATGCAAAAGGGCCCGGCCCTGCCTAGTTCTGCCCCTGAGACACACACATATATCAGTAAAAGACATTAGGCCCGATTCAGAGGCCAATCAGAATGCACCATGCCTGCCACGTGTGTGGAAATTCTGGGCGTGCCGCATGTGATCCAAAGGCACGTGCAGCAGTACCCCTGGATGCAATGGCGTATCTATACACTCTATGTTGAGTGTGTAGGGTTTTATTTTTACCAAGTGCGGGGGAGGGGTGCCGCAGTGGGGGCCCCCCCACATCTTAAAACGCCCCTGCCTGGATGGCAATGCAAGAATGGCACATCATGTACGGGCACAATGCAGCTACGTTGCTTACTAGTACGTTACTTAGGAGTAGTGTAATCCACTGTACTGTATACTGGGAATAAGCTTATGAATATATGATCGCATGTCATTTGCATGGGAACGCATTAAAACAATACAAAATAATGATTTTTATCATTAAAAAAAACACCCAAATTATTATTTTTAAGTGACAATATATATTAAATGTTTGACAACAGCACAATACATACCAGTGATATCCTAACTTTAGTTTCGCATTTGAAGTGTGACATTCTAACACGCGGTTCATTGATATGCTGTGTAGTGCCGGCCCGCTGGACTTAGACATGACCTGTGGTAGGTGCAAATAGTTTGATGTAAACGCTGTTTCTATCCGCAAGCCACCGCCGCAGCTCAAGTTGTGTTAAGGCCTGAATAGGGAGTTATCCCGTGCGCTACATATCTGAGCATAGCTTAGTAAAAAAAAATCACGCCAAGGATCGCCATATAAGATGGTATAAGATGGTATACACTCACCTCTGGATCAAGCTCTGTGGCGGTACCTACAATGGGTTATTAACTAAAGTCTACGGCAGTGTTGGCTAACCTGTGACACTCCAGATGTTGTGAAACTACAATTCCCAAAATGCTTTGTCAGGTATCTGCTATGCATTTAAGGCATACTGGGACTCGTAGTTTTTCAACATTTGTAGTGCCACAGGTTAGCCAACACTGGTCTACGGCAATGTCTTTCTGGCTTAATCTGTCACTAAGCCCATACCACCATTGGACTTGTTATATTAAATATGCCTCACCTGCCACTTATCTTAAAAAGCAACATATATCCCCCCAGGTTTTACCATGTCCCTTCTCATTTCCATAGGTAGATGATGATGTGATTAGAAATGTGCAATACTATTAGCCACCTGGTGGTACTCCCTGGCAGCACACACCACAGAACCTTTATAATGCAGGTGTCCAAAAGCCATGTCTGCCAGCAGTCTCCCCATACATAATCTACTATTCCTCCCCCTAATAACAGGTATTACTGGAATTACTATAGTAACGTCATCCTGAGATAGCGTTCTTTTTACCCTTAGAGCGGAGTGATAAACTTTGCATTGACATTTAGTGAATGTAACAAAGGGCTCCATTTACTATATCGTTTTCAGGAGATAAAGACCAGTTTACAGCTGAAAACGCTCTTTATCTCCTGAAAACAATGTGTGGTGCGGGGAGGGGTGCCTGAGTGGGGGTCCTCCATGTACAGGGCCCCCCCACATCTTAAAACGCCCCTGTCTGGATGGCAATGCAAGAATGGCACATCATGTACGGGCACAATGCAGCTACGTTGCTTTCTAGTACGTTACTTAGGAGTAGTGTAGTCCACTGTACTGTATACTGGGAATAAGCTTATGAATACATGATCGCATGTCATTTGCATGGGAACGCATTAAAACAATACAAAATAATGGTTTTTATCATTAAAAAAAACACCCAAATTATTATTTTTAAGTGACAATATATATTAAATGTTTGACAACAGCACAATACATACCAGTGATATCCTAACTTTAGTTTCGCATTTGAAGTGTGACATTCTAACACGCGGTTCATTGATATGCTGTGTAGTGCCGGCCCGCTGGACTTAGACATGACCTGTGGTAGGTGCAAATAGTTTGATGTAAACGCTGTTTCTATCCGCAAGCCACCGCCGCAGCTCAAGTTGTGTTAAGGCCTGAATAGGGAGTTATCCCGTGCGCTACATATCTGAGCATAGCTTAGTAAAAAAAAAATCACGCCAAGGATCGCCATATAAGATGGTATAAGATGGTATACACTCACCTCTGGATCAAACCCTGTGGCGGTACTTACAATGGGTTATTAACTAAGGTCTACGGCAGTGTTGGCACCTGTGACACTCCAGATGTTGTGAAACTACAATTCCCAAAATGCTTTGTCGGGTATCTGCTATGCATTTGCATTTAAGGCATGCTGGGCATGCTCGTAGTTTTTCAACATCTGTAGTGCAACAGGTTAGCCAGCACTGGTCTACAGCAATGTCTTTCTGGCTTAATCTGTCACTAAGCCCATACCACCATTGGACTTGTTATATTAAATATGCCTCACCTGCCACTTATCTTAAAAAACACATATATCCCCCCAGGTTTTACCATGTCCCTTCTCATTTCCATAGGTAGATGATGATGTGATTAGAAATGTGCAATACTATTAGCCACCTGGTGGTACTCCCTGGCAGCACACACCACAGAACCTTTATAATGCAGGTGTCCAAAAGCCATGTCTGCCAGCAGTCTCCCCATACATAATCTACTATTCCTCCCCCTAATAACAGGTATTACTGGAATTACTATAGTAACGTCATCCTGAGATAGCGTTCTTTTTACCCTTAGAGCGGAGTGATAAACTTTGCATTGACATTTAGTGAATGTAACAAAGGGCTCCATTTCCTATATCGTTTTCAGGAGATAAAGACCATTTTACAGCTGAAAACGCTCTTTATCTCCTGAAAACAATGTGTGCACAATTTACAAAGCTATGATCGCCATGGAAACCAGCTTCTGCACTCACGATCGACGACCCGCTCTAATGAATGCGGCCGGCTGATCGTTGTAATTACAAAGTGTGGGCGCGGATTTCAACAATTCACGCCAACAAGTTAAATAACGACATCTGAAGATGGCATTAGGGTAGGTATTACACCGGTCCTCCCATATATCCCCCCCTTTTCTTCCCCCTGATAGCTGTTATTAGGGGGAGGAAAAGGGGGTATATATCGGGAGACCGCTGTAATACAAAACACAAATGAAAATGTACAAGAATGATGAAAGTTTTTCACATAAAAACTGAAACGTTGGACTAAGGAGGAGTTTCATTTTCTTAAGTCTCTTGAGTGCCGCCTTTGGTTGGAGTTTGTAGAAGTGCCCTGGCAGGCACGACTGAGCACCGGAGCAAATACTGAATTAATATAAGAGTGCCTTCCTCTCTGGACTGTCTATATATATAAATGTTTTTAAAATACTTAATTAGTAAATTATGAATAAAAATACTTTCAAAATAATAATAATAAAAAAAGAACAATACTTGATGCCGGGGAAAGTCCCGCGGATCATCGTGGGACCTTGCCGGACAGGTAAAAAATAGTAACTTCGAGGAAACCAGGTGCAAGGCTCGCTGTAAGGTACAGCACGCCTTGAACTGAATAATAACACTCACAGTGGGCGTTTTAGTAAATGGACCCCAAAGAGCCTGCCCGCATTTAGAAGAGAGCTTTGTAAACAGAGCCTGTAGTCTATAAGGAACTCTGAATTCATTGTGCTGCCTCTCAGGTTATGCTTTCCCAGTAACCAAGAGTGGAATGCGTCTGATCAGTCTGAGGCAGAAGAATCTCTTTCAGAAAGTAACAGAAACCAGCAGTGACTACTCCTTAATCTTCCTCTCTTTACATTGTTCTGCCAACCAGTGTTTAGGAACTGTGGAATGTGAATAGAGCTCATTTTAGACTTGACAATGCAAATGAGCCAAATTAGATTATTATGGATTACACAGATGGGGTAAACAAAATATAAATTGTTTTCATTCAATAAGAATAGAGTCCCTTACAATTTACATATCAACAATGAAACACTTAATACAGAATATATGAAAATACATGTTAAAAAGAAATACACATAAATTATACTTTAGACCTGAGAAATGCATTTAAATTGCACTAAATAAATATAAATACAAGTGATTACTGAAAACTATTTAGGGCCAGATTTACTAAACTGCGGGTTTGGAAAAATGGAGATGTTGCCCATAGTAACCAATCAGATTCCAGCTCCCTTTCTTTTTACATTACAGAGAATGTCAGCTAGAATCTGATTGGTTGCTATGGGCATCATATTCCCTTTTCCAAACCCGCAGCTTAGTAAATCTGGCCCTTAGTATGCATACAAGCAAAGAGGAAATCCCCACACATGTGGATGTCTGCATTCAGCCACAGTACTTGTACACGTTGCAGACTTCCAGCAAGGATCCAGGCATCCGTGCTGAAAGCCATTCTGTCCTTGGGGAAGATTGCACACGTCACATATGCATGTTAGGTGGGGGGAGGTGTGTTCATTGTACAGTAAGGTCTTGGTTAAGCCCTTATGTGTAATCCTCATTTGTGCACCGCCACCATTTTTCCTGGTCCCCCCTCACATACACAAGGGGTAGGATCACATGGCAATCTGGCTACGGTCAGAGCTTCAAATGCTGTGGCGGTGGAGTTCTAAATCTGGATTGAAATGCTTGTTTGCACTTATACAGAAGGTGGAAGCAGTATTACTGGTCACATGGCATACAGGGATTGTGCTGTATTGGGGACAGATACTTGTATTTCTGTACTCAAGGTCAGTATAAGGCTGAAGAATGCAGCTTTTAGTAAACAATACAGAAGAAGGGAAGGTTTAAGTGGTTATGCCCAGGGCCCTTTTCCTATAAATAAATGTAGTGGCCACAGTCCTTTTTATGTCCAACTGTAGTGCAAAGCAATAGAGATCCTGTCCCATGTGATCACCTGACTGGGCTGCTGAAAAGGTGGACACACTGATTGATATACTGGAAGCAACGCCAGAAATCTAAAGGCAACAACTAAAAAAACACAAAAACAAAAAAATAATAAAAAAAAACTCCAGCTCCTTATTTCCTTCTAGATTGGTTGCAGTTTTGAGAAATCTTTCTGCTCCCGTTCTAGTTGGTATTTCCTGAATGTGTTTGTGGGATACAAGGAAGAGGGAGGAAAGCAGATAGGAAAGCACTTTAGTAAGGAAAATAGATGCCAACAATTTACATTTGCAGTAAAAGACTTACAGACAACCGTCCCTATTTGATTTATTAATAATAAAATCTAAACGGCCCAAAGATTTACTTTCACTTCCAAAATTTCTGTTAGTCATGGAATAAGAAACCTTTTCTTTTCTATGCGGTGGCACGGCCTTAGATGCCTGCTGCGGCCCCTGGGTGCAGCCATTAGTATAAAGTATAAGAAAGGTGGCTGTTTTGTACTGTAACTATCCAAGTGCCCGACTCATATTACAAGCTTCTAGAGACCATTTATTGGTAGCTTAGCGACAGATTTGCTAGAACTAGTGGTACTGCTTTCTGTGTGTCATACAGTAACTGGCCCATTTCAGAGGAGCCACCTCCTGCCTAAGAGGAAAACCTTGTAGCCTGACCCTAACACTCCCTTTCCCACAGCCTAACCCTAAGAGTTCTCACACATTATTAGTCCCTTTATAAAGTAACCCGTCCGATGCGGCCGCAGGTCTTTCGATAATACAATTTTCTATACGGAGAGCGCATCCAGTCTTTGTGTAGTGACCTGTAGCCATCCCATTATAAAACCTTCAGTCTATGATTGGGGTCTTGGCTAAAACAAAGGTGCTTTTTAGATTCCACTGGATTTTAGACTAGTTTCTTGTTTAAACGAAACATCATCAAGGTACATTAAAAGCAAATCTCAGTGTTGCAACAATAGTGCTGAAATAAAGCTGATCTTTTTTTTTTTTTATTACAAATAAGATTACAACATTGAAAGAGACAGAATCATAAAGTGAACCTATTTGGTAAGAGTTCCTGCTACAGATCATATGATCCAATAATGAACACATGATTTTGTTTTAGTGAACTTGTTTTCCATCTTCATTGAAACTGATCAAAATACAACACTTGCTGAGCTCAACTATTACTGAATATTATTTCAATGAGTCACAATCTTTCTTTCTTTATATGTTTAATAAACTTGGCGGAGTTATGAAATAAGTAAAATGAAATATGAGCACCACCTAGTGTTCAGTAAAGGTAATGTAAAAAAAAACCAAAGCAACTATCATAACTTTCTATCTTTAAAATAAAAGTCAGAAAATTTGTTACATACATCTGCAGATATATGATAAGCCACCAGCCACTTACACGGCTTCTGTATTTTGGTCCTAACTCAAACTGTCAGAGTCCCAACTTTGGGTCATATATCATGTACATTAAAATTGTATAACAACCGTGGTGTACTATTTCCCTCTAGTGTCCAGAGATTTCAGCAGAATACAAGAAAGAATAGTACTTTAATATCATTTGAGATACTGCAATGAAACATTCTCTTTGTAGAATATCTTAAATTTCCTCTCTTTTATATAATCTTTTATTAATTTACAAATCTATTTTTGTTCAGAAACAAATTTATAATATCAATTGTGTTGTCAACATTTTACCCATTTAGCAACATCTGAATTGGTATGTCCAACGTAAAACATGGAACCCTTTTCTTTTTGCATAAGAGAGAGAAACGTATCTAGAAACTGAAATGTTTTGTTTTCATTTTTTAAATGGTTAACGGGTTTAATAAATAATGCTTGAATCAAGTTTTTTTTTATAAATAAGAAATTATATTATATTATATGTATATATATATATATATATGTATACGTATATATATATATATATATATATATATATGTGTGTGTGTGTGTGTGTGATTTTTTATTTTATTTGGTGCACTTAAGGTTTTTCTGTGAACGTTTGTGTGACACATCTACCCAATGCTATAAATACCGTATGCCGCTGGAGGAGGAAGCCATTGTGCAGAGAATGCAGACAATTTATCACACAGCTGCATTCCCACATCATAGGACATTGGACACATATTACCCTAGAACAATATGGTCCCAATTCATTTATATATAAAGATGACATCAATGTTCAGGTGCTTGATGTAGTATCCAACCTTTGCTACAGTATTGTTCCCAAAAGCCCTGGCACCAACCATGAATTCTGTCATGTGACAGACGATAATGTGACAAAACATTAGTGGAGTGTGAAAAGAGAGCGTCTGTGGATTTCTGCCATCTCTGTATGAATGTCTATCATAAGATGCACATATTTCAGGCGGGACCCAAACTTCTGACTTTTATTGTCATGTGATTGGCTCCCCGTGCAAAACATCCAGATAAACCCACAAGCATCGGGCTGCGCTATCCATCAGCTCACATTCAGGAGCAGGTGCTAGATTAGGAATCCATAGCGTGGAGACGGACCAGAGGCTGGATGAGTGGAATTAAGCGGTGCCAGGTGTGACTGGGGGTGTGGGATGGCTGCCTGATAGAAGCTATCAGAGGCTGATAGCTTAAAACAGCACTCAGCACACTCATACATGGAGTGCAGAGTGCCGTGTTAAGCTGTCAGCCTCTAATACCTTCTATCAGACAGCTATCCCACATCCCCGGTCGGGTGTGGGTCCCCGCTGAGAATGGCCTTATTTCAAAGGGGCCACTCTTGCATCAAAGAGGCACAGTGCTCTGAATTGTAAGTATTAAATCTAACCCCAACACTTTCCCTAATCCCTCCCTTCCCCACAGCATAACTCTAAGCCTCCCCTTCCCATTACTCCCCTTACCAGTGAGGTCTGCACACAAGGTTTGCTATTTTAAATAGAGACAGCCAAAAATTACTTTTCGCCTGTCTCGACTTCTAAAAGGCAGCTCTCGTGGCAGGGACTCCCACTGGTCTGACATGAGCCCCTCTTTCCTCTGGGCCCCCATCCTTGCAAAAACCACTAACCCTATATTTTCCCATTTCAAGAATACAGACGTTCCTGTAGAATGGAGGTCTTGAAGGGTACAGACAAAGAATAAACGCCTGTGCTGCAAGCTGACCAACTGAGAACTTGAAAGCTCAACCCAACACCCTGCTAATCTGTGCTCCAGAGTGTGTACAATACGTATGGACATAGGTGGTGTATATTTTGTGACTCTTCACACTGTGGATACTGTATACACAGAGCTGCACACAAGTCCCAGATTGCATTGTACCACAATTTTAGCATCACAAATGGGTAAAGCAGGGTACACACTGGAGGATTTTTGGTAATTATCATTCCAATTACACGTTAACTGTCAGATAGAAACATAGAAAGTGACGGCAGATAAGAGCCACATGGCCCATCCAGTCTCAACATTTGTTTATTGAAAACTATACTGACCCTAGACCCTATTTACCCTCAATTTGGGTTACAATTTAGGATACCCTTATATTTATCCCAAGCATGTTTAAATTGTTCTACTGTATTGGCCTCAACCACCTCAGATGGGAGAATATTCCATTTATCTATCACCCTTTCAGTGAAGTAATTTTTCCGCACATTTCCTTTGTATCTACCACCCTCCAGATAGTTGCAAAATCTATTTAGTTTGTAGTGTAAAATGATACTGTAGAATCGGTAGATATTAAGTTGCATCGTTTTATTTGGTTTTTAGGGATTCTTAATTTTAAAAGCTCAATGATGTTCCATCTGAAGCAATTCCCATTCATAGTTTACACAGCACCACCTTGTGGACAAGCATATCATTACAGTAAAGGTACAATTAAACAGTTTTTGATATGATCCTCAAGAAACTAGAGAGAAGTGTGTACAGTCGATATTGCTAAGTAAGCTGGGGATGGAATAGCTTGTATGGAATTGAAAATATGCTTAAGACTAAATACTAAGGGTCAGAACCAGAATTACATTTTTGATATGATTGGATACATGAACGGTATAGATCCGCAAATGCTAAGCCACATTAGCCTGGCATATGAGCAATTGCAGGCTAAGCTCCCATATTGGCTTCAGAGAGTAAGGGTCAACCTTAAGTTCTCCAACTCAGCATTCAGACATTTGTAGAATAGCTCAAGTCTGAATATGTGGAGAAAGGAACACCTGTAAATTACACAGTGCAAGAGTGAACTCGCACCAAGAGCCTCCATCTGAAGTGTTCTCTCTCTTACTGGATCGGGTGGAACTTGTTCCAATCCGTTAGAGTGCATGTCCAGAGCAAAAAAGCATCTGCAACCCAATTGCAAGTCACAGAAGCCGGAGGACAGTTGTAGAAAGGGCTTTTTCTGATGCAGCTTTGTGCTTAGCCCTATAAAGCACACAATTACTGTGGAAGCAGAAACAGTCATTGATATTGTTAAAGATAAGTAAAAAGCACACAAATATAGTCATTTGGTACTTACTCCTACCTCCATTTCCCTCCTACTGTGCTTTATGTCACATGTCCCCAGTGTTGCATACAGGGAGAGTCTACCAGCAGCTTACAAATGTCAATCCCTAATAAAGACCTGACGCACACTGTAACATTTATGTTTAGTAACACAGCAAAACTATTACAATATCCTTCCAATAAAAAGTATTTACAAATGGATTAGTAGGAAAAAGAAGACAAATACAAAATAGAAAGTAGAGATGTGTTTTTAATTGAATTGTGCCTTCCAATATATAGCACAGAGAAACAGAGTGTACTGTATGAAAATGAGACCAGTTATGTGTATGAGTAACCTATACCTTGTACACATCACTTCATCATCCACATTGGGCCGAATCCAGAATTAATAAAGTCAGACAACTTACCAACACATCATGCGTAACATTCGTACTGTGCGTGCACGGCAAACGCACTTACGCACAGTACAGGTCTACGACTGACCCTAATTACGTTTGCGTAAGTAAAAGGGGTTGTTACCACATAGCAAATAGGCATCACACAATGTACAGTATGGCCATGCACTCGTAGCTCCATCCTTGGGTACGAAGTTCCATCTTTAGTATAAGTTACGATTATAAAAGTGGAGATAGGATTCTGAAATCTTAGGAGCCTGTATGAACGCCTTCTGAGTTTGTTAAGTGTATGTAATTGGGAGTGTTTGTTTCAATCAACAGGGCCAATGAATAATACATTCAGCTGATTCTACTTTGGGCAATTACAAGGAAGCTTTTAAAGTGCTCCATCTCTCATGTAAATTAATCAAGATAAAAATAGATGATCTTTAAAAGAGGCACTTAAATAATACACTATATAGACCAGTGTTGGCTAACCTGTGACACTCCAGGTGTTGTGAAACTACGAGTCCCAGCATGCCTTAACTGCAAAAGCATAGCGAATACCTGACCAAGCATGATGGGAATTGTTGTTTCACAACACCTGGAGTGTCACAGGTTAGCCATCACTGATATAGAATAATGATAATGTTTAACGTCTATAATGCTTTCTTTTTTTTTTATTTTTTTAAATCATTATTTAGCTAACAAATAAAAAACCACAAAAGCAGGGTATTGTTTTATTGACAAAAATAAAGCATTAGAAATACACCTTTCCAAGTGTAAATGGATTAATTCCTTATTTAAAATATGTGTTAAACCAATCAAAATAATTAACTAAAATTCAAACTGCAAAATAACTTTAACCTTATTGGTGCATTAAACGATACTTAGACTAAACAATCTTTAATTTTTCACATTAGAAAAATACTCTGACAGATAAGGTTTTAACGAACTGTTCTTTTGTTTTTTTTTAATGGTCAATAAAAATGTGATTGGTTGTCAGTTAAGTAAAGTGGGGAAGAATCTAAATGAATGAGCTCAATTAATAGCATTTATCTTAATGAGTGTAACAGAGGATATTGCGTAGAGCGTAAGAACACTTGGATACGCAATATCCTCATCTAAGAAAGCATTAGGTGTGAGTAACTAGTTACTCGCGCGTAATAGAGGTTACAAACGATGGGAATGGTTTGTCTTATTAACACTTCTAGATATTGCGTGTGTAACCCCTTATTTATGACACGATCGTGAGTCTATAGATATTGTAAACATTATTAGCTCTGGATCCAGCCCATTGTTTCCAGCTCATCATCATCTCTCTACCATCCTTCCCTTACTTAAAGGACTTCATCAAATATAGGCCGATCTAATTCTAGAGTTAACTTACTTTGACATCCTGTAACATCTTCCCATTCTCTCCAACACCTCAGCCCCACAAAATCCACAATTCCTCCTTGATTCTCTAAAGTCTCCTATTATCTGATATTTTGTCCAGACTAAGCCCCCTCCCCCTTTCATATATAAAACTTTCACATTTGTTTTTCTAATATTCTACTGGTGAAGAAGGGTTGTTTCTGCCTATTACACCCACCAGCACACAGCAATCCTTTACCATCTACTGTCCCAAGTTACTCCTAGTGGCTGATATTAGTCATCTACAACCTGCGACACACTGTAATATCCCCTAGATTTCATTACCAGACGTCATACAGATTGGATCTCGGTTAATGCTCCAATAGCGGTCTAATGGCAGTAGTGGATTCAATCTTATAATAAAGAAGACATAGAATTGCAAAATGATGGAAAAAACTGAATGTAAACAAACACAGAAACACAAAAAGGATCATATGTTGTATCTGTCTATTATTTTCTTGTTAAACTTATAAATTACATTGTTCAACATATATGGATTCAATATAATGAAAATATTTTTCATAGCATATAAAACAGTATAAATAAATGGCTATTTCAGTAAAAACTTTAAATATACATATTTATAAAATATGATATAAATACAAGGAGCGTTGAGAGTGCATATTATGCTACACCCAGTATTGATTACCCTTCAGGGTGGGATTTGTCTTTCGACAATGTTGTATCATTTCAGGATCCATCTGTAGCCAGGTCTGATTGGCACTGGCCCCAAGGGAAGGAGCTGAACTTGTAAGTAAATGACCCTGTCTGGCTGGCAGCAATGGGCTTACAGAGCAGCCATCAGTAGGTCTTTGTAGAGGGGTCACAGTCACTGTTGGTATGGTGGCACTTCTCTCCGTGTATGGTGATGGCACTTGGGGCACCATGCTGTAGGAATGGCTTCTGACATGTGGTGCAGCACTTTTTGCCTTTCGTTTAACACGTAGAAACCAAACAATGAAAATGATAACAGCTAACAAGATGGAAAGAACTACGAGTGGGATGATGATTGAGAGTGGATTGCTTTGGCTAGGCTCCGCTCTTGGTGTAACGGCAACCACTCTAGTGGTGATCTCCCTTATAGAAGGGCTAGTGGACGTTAAATAAAGCACTGGTTCCTGGGTCTTCTGAATTCCCCAACGGTCACGGCTACCGAACCTCTTAAATGGGACATCAGTGTGGTTTTTATTTTGCCAGTGATTTGTTGTGTTTTTCTTATAGGCCGCACTGGTGTACAAGGAAGCAGTGGTACTGACTGAAAGAGGTTCTACAGTTGTTGTGGATTCCACAAGTAATGGATCATACTGGACCACAGAGTATGTGAAATAACCCAATGCTGGTGGAACTCCATAGGCTTTCAGCATAAAGGTAAAAGAATCATTCAACATTTCCTGATCTGTGACATTGGCATCAACATGCAACAATACATGTCCTTTATCAATGTCACTTTGCTTGAACATATCGATATCTTCAGGAGCTTTTCTTGGTAACCCAGTTCTCTTTATTCTCCCATACACTGGTTCCTCAATAACATGATATTCTGGGTCACTGTTTGTCAAATTGGATAATTCATTTGCATCCAAGTCCTTAGTCTTTAAAGTATACATTATGCCTGCTGGAATTTTCAGTCCAGGTGTTATATTTATCAAAGGCACCACCGTGATGTTTATTACTTGTCCTGTAAGGTTGGTTTCTAAAGTGGAGATCACCAGCTCAAAACTATCCTGAGATGAGGTGAAATTTGCAGTTTGGAAGGTTACTTTTCCTAACTCTACATCGGCCTGATCAAACTTCATCTCAGGTCTGTCATCAACTAGGATACTACCAAACCTGGAAGACCGAGAGATCTCATAACTAATCACTGAGCTCTTTCCATCTGTTGTAGCTGCGAGATTGTTCTTGGTAATCGCAACAGTCGTCTGCCCTTGGGTAAGGATCAGATTTGTTTTGTTAACCAGGGTAATGGAAACAGGTGTCACATCCAGATTAAAGAGTTTATACAACGGTTTATGTTTACCGTCCGTCACGCTAAAATAAAACACCCCTGAACTTGGGCTTCCATCTTGTACAAACCACAGGTCTCCCTGGTTAATATCGGCTTGTGTAAAATACTGGACAGATGCATTTAGATTTTCAGATTTTGCCAGGTAACCATTATTTGGTGGGCTTATAACAGTGTATTTAATATCTTCTGGTGGATTATCCAGATCTTCAACATTTAGATTTTCTGGACTAAACGCAACAGTTTTTCCTTGCAACACTCTGAGATTGGACCGTTTGGTCTTAAGCTCCGGGGCTTGGTCGTTAACGCCAATTACAGTGATATTAAACGCCTCTTCTATTACATCATTATCCGGCTTCACCGCGGATTTGCTCTTCAAATTCAGCCATGTGGCAAAAGTAAAGTTATCGGTTGGCGACTCTCCTCCATCATGCACATAGGAAATCCCAAATTTACTAACAATGTACTGAGAAAAGTTGGGTTTCTCTTTAGTAATGTTCCTGTCACCAACGACGATCGCACCGTGTTTGGGTAATGAAGTCACCTGAAACCAGACTTCATAGGACGCCCGCTGTGATTCTGGCAGCTTGGCCAAAAGATTTACTGCATTTAGCTTTGACTTGTCTATTTGAACTTTTCCTCCTTCCACAACAGAAGCACCTAATACAAAATACACACATCAACTGGAATCAGTAACATGAACATATCCAATGATGACACCCGCTTTTAAAACAATCTTAACAAACAGCGCATTCATGTTTACGTTAATACAGAAAAATCTACGAATTACCTGTGTTTGCGACAAGACGAGTATGTCTACTGGGATCAATAATCTCATAAGATATTGTAATGAGAAACATTTGATTCTCTAGAACAGCTGGAGAAGAGGACACTGTGAAAGTAAAGGAATCCTGTGTGCTCCACACCAAGGCTTCTGTGTCTGTATGCTCATACATAATGCCACCTTCATCAACCTGCAAAAATTAAAAGGATGCACATAAAAAATAATACAATCAACATGAACGTTATAATGACGCTATTAGCAAGGACATCACTGTACAAATAAGACCTGTGTCTGGGCAGCCTAAGATGGCTGCTGTTCTCCATTTTGAATGTGTTTTTATGCAAACATGTGTAGAACCAGACATTCAAGGCCAAGACACATTGATAAGGTATCTTGGTAAGAGCAGAGGGTATGTGATACAAACATTATGTGATGCCAGCTTATACTGTGCATATGTGAAATGTAGAAATGAATTAGTAGCACCAAACAACTTGCTTAATACATGATTATAACCTAATAAGGTAGGGAGGTCGATGTCAGGATATATCGTTCATAGCACAAGGTCAGCTCCCCAGTCTTGCCTATGGGACTGACTGCAGAAGTGCCTACTGAGCTTTCCAGCTTGACAACAATCGGGATAGGGGCTCCAGGTAACCTGTCAAGCAATAACTACCAGCCGAAGCAAAGTATTTTTCATGTATTTTGCTTAATTATTTACTAAATACTATAGTTGATTAAGAATTGCCTTGATGTGCACTGATACACATTCTGCAAAACCTTCATCACAGGGTAAGTGGTTGATCTTTTCCATCTGATATAGTCTTTCCCTGTATTTCCTCACATTACCTTGGCATGCTATTCTTGGCCCTGTTCCTTTATTGAGCACCGAGTCTGGCTGCCTCCATTCTCCTCCTCGTAACGTGATATTAACCCATGCCGCAATGCCCTCACAGACACATCCCTAATGATTAGATTTTACTATTGTTGTCAACTATCGCCTACATTTAATAAGAGGCATTCATTAGTAATCCTAGAAGCAGTAAAAGTAGTGGGTTAAATATTTAATTACAGTGGCCCAGTATTTACACCTAAGCAGTCGCTTCTTAGGTGCCTATGTTATCTTTAGTAAAGGACCTACTACGCATAGGTAGTAGATCCTTTACACAATCTACGTACCACCAGTTCGGTACATAGATTGCCTCTGTGCGGCTTTTAAAGATATTATTTTAAGTAGAAAGAGGTGGCGTGTTGCTGAGTCGGGGAGATATTAGGTAGAAGTGGTGGTGGGGTTTAGATTAGCAATGATCTATTACCAGATGGATGCGAACAGTGATACAGACGCGATTAACCTGGCGGATGTATAATATTCAAGACAGGGCTGTTCGGACCGGCAACCACATCCCGTTTAATGCAGCTACATGGCCATATAGGTTACGGAAGAACACTGTAATGTACACTGGAAATGGCGGCTATGATTAGTTTGAGCCCTTTAGTCACAATTCAAATACACTAACACTACATCCATGAATGAATTTAGCCAAAAATAATTGAATAACTACAGTGATTATTATTATGTATTAACCCACTGTCCTATAGAGTGTGAGCTTGTGAGCAGGGCCCTCTTACCCACCCAGTCTTGTTTCTACCGATTGTTAAAATTGTACAGTGCTAGATAATCTGTTGGCGCTACATAAAAACCTCCTTAATAAATAACAAACAGGCTGTGGAGTGCCAGCCCCCTGGGCTTACACATGACCTGTGCCTGGTTGATTGCTGTACAATGTGCTTACTAACATCTCAGTTCAGTTCTGAATCCCCGGCAGTTGCAGGTGTATGCCCCAACCGTAACTACTGGCCTCTACCTCAATCCCTTCTATGAAATGCCCATCAATACACAAGCGGCCAAAGCAGGACCTGGTATACCTGGGTATGTAAGCACTAGTAGAATTGCCAGCATGCTTATGGCTGGTAGAGTAAATTGCATTTGTAGAACTAAATAGAACAAAAAAAAAAAAAACATGATACAGGCAACCGCAAAGAGCACAACAGACTAGACAGACTGTCAGCTCCTAACCAACATAGCTGCTTTCCGATAGACACACTGACTGCTTAATATAGCTGCATTACACTACAATGGACTTGAGTCAGATACCATTTTGCCTGTTTTAGGGTCGGAGTAACAGCGCATGCGTAGTACCTTAAGTAATGAGGCTGGGAGCAGCATAGTAACACGCCGGCTGAACTTAGGGTAGCCTTCAGCCGGCGTAACCCAGTGTAATTACGATCTGGCAGGGAGAGTGTCATTAGTACGCTCAACACAACAGCGTTACTCTGGATCAGGCCCAAGGTTTCTCCAGGTCTTTATCTCCCTCACACTCTTGTGAGAGTAATATAACAGTATTCTGATAGTTCTATACTGCACATATATGTAGATATAGGGGCCTATTGTCTCATGTTGCTGATAATTGCTGAAACAGGACCAAGAGCTTTGTTGCAAAGAAGATATAAGAAGTTCTGATACTAAGAACGATCTCCTGAAACATTATCCTTCACCTTAATTTAAAACATGAGGGAAGGCTCACATGCATTTCGGAAGGTCGACATTTATAACCCAGTGTTTATTGTTAGCAGTCATAGAATTATGGAAATTATGGTATATCAAATTAAATACTAACCATTAACTGTGTAAAGCTGGACACCACCTCCGTTGTATTTTGTTGTCCCAATTTTAAAAGCCGTCCACGCTTGGGAGGGACAGACACAGCATAAGTTACAGTTCGGTCATTCGGGCTGCCCTCATCGTTGGTTATTGCTTTTAATACATCAGGAGAAATTATTCTCTGTGTTCCTAATAAACAAAGATTTATAAACTTATACTTCCTACGTTTGTAACATGTCATTAAAGTCTGATACAAGGATTAAAATATATTCAAATAAATAAATAGGACCTCTTTATTACACATGCAATAATTACCTGGAAACACACCAAGCTCTTTATTAGCAACAATATTTAAAACCAGGGTTCGTGCAGTAATACTGAAAATTTGTCTTGGTGCAAAGTTCAAACCATCTGTAACCTGGAAGTTGAAGCCTCCAGACATTGCCCCTGAAACAAGAAAAGACATAAAATTTGTACATGCAAAATGTAAAGAGAATATAATGGGCATCCCTCAGTATCAGGAGTGTGGTTCCTTGTTGCGAACTGCCCTATTTCGATAGGGCTGCTTCTCTCTTCCTGCCAGTTCCAAACTGGCTGTGATGTCGATTGCTTATGCCTTTATGAGGCATAGCAATCAATCAGCAAAGCACTGAACGCGGTGCTCCGATAGGCAAGTCTAGAAACTACCCGAATTGTTTCCCTAATTCTAACCCTAACCCTCCCCTTCTATTACCCTAACCCTCCATTCCCCGCAGCCTGACCCTAATACTCTGTTCTCTATAGCCCAACCCTAAGATCCCCTTCCCCGTAGCCTGACCCTAATCCTCCCCTTCCAAGGCCCTAAACCTAACCCTCCTTTCCTAAGAGCCGAACCCCAACACTAAAAGTCCCAGGAAAGGTTATTCACATCATTCATAAAATAAAATTCTAAAACGCCTGCATATTCGAAATAGAGACAGCCGAAAATGAACTAACGACTGTCTCTATTTCTAAAAGCAGCCGTTCGCAGTAGGAACTGCAACTGCAATATCAGTGGTCACAACCAGCTCTAGCATCAAACACACTATGACAAAAGTACAAAGGAGACAGCCTTCCATAAAACAAGCGTAACAGCCTACAAACGCCCGTACACTGGGGGTATGTTGATCTCATTAGTAAAGATTGCTTCAAAGACAACATATGTGCACAGGACGATGAATATTAGCAACGGTCAAACCCCACATTAAAAGTAATGGTGAATGTTGTAACAGTGATGGCAGTAACAACTGGACAATAGCATCTCTGCTTGTTGCTCTTCTGTACTTATAAGAAGACAGGACAGGCTCACTTCCCATGACCAAGCAAGAGAGAGGGAATAACACCCTGGTTCTTACCACTATGCACAAACACCAGGTTACCGTCATTGATGTGTTTCTGGGTGAAATTTAGAATACTTTTATCTGGGAGAGACTTAAGAGCCAGGTGACCATTGCTGGGTGGGGTAATGGAGAACACAAGATCAGCAGGAGAGGAGTCTGCATCTTCAGCAGAGAGATCGTTGGTGGAGACTTCAGTCACTGAGCCCACCCAGACCTAGAAGACACAACCAGGCAAAACTGTAACTGACAGTTACATTGCACAAAATATTTCATCTCATAAAGGTAATGAATTCACACCTGATAGCCTAAGTTATCACCCTGCTTTGTTTCATTTAGTCAATAGTCACATAATTATATGAAAATAATATACAAGATATTCATAAATTGTGGGGTTGGAGTTTCCTGTAATCGATTCCCCAAGTAAAGGATTCGACGGGACTGAATAAAGCTGGATGGAAACATACAAGCATTTACCCACTCCCTGTAACTGTGTATATATATATATATATATATATAAATACACACACACACACACACACACACATACACGTATGTGTGTATGTTCCAGCATAACTCTGAAATGCCTGGAGCGATTTACACCAAACTTGACACACATGACTTGCAATCTGGAAACAAATACCTATAACTGCCATTCTGTCCTATGAGACTGGGTGTGGCATGGTACTGTCAAAAATCAAGTGGGCGTGGTCTAACCCTGCCCATTGATGGCACAGCATGAACACACCCTGCGACCTTATAAACAAGTCACCTTTATGACCACACCCACTGGTTTGGAGGTGATTTGAGTGCATCTGAGGGCTGGAGAATGGAAATATCCTATGCCAGGGCAGCATAACTCTGGAATGCCATCAGTTAGAAAGAGGAAAAACTTTTGGAGATCACTTATTTGAACAAAATTTGGGGGAGTGACGGGGGAAAGGGGGTGACAGGGGGAGTGATATCTAACTCATTGATAAGTTAAATTTAAGTTTTAAACCCGGGCAACACAGGGCACTTTTGCTAGTAAATAGATAAAGCACACATTAGAAAAAAAATACCAACTATTTGCATTCACTTTCTTGACCCTGGTTAGAAGTGGGATTCTTTTCCTCCTTTTCATGTCCACTTTCTGTGTTTTGTGAAACAGAATCTCCATTTAATGGGAAAGCTAAAATGTAAAAAAAACCTGAAATCAGTCTTGAATGTCTTAAACAGAAATTGATCACAGAGATTACAGAGAAAATAAAGAAGCCTCAAGCAGAAAGCACTATGGAACCACATCTTTGGTTCTTAGCTCTACTATAGAGCTCTGAAGGCAAATAGATGGGCTTTACAAAGTGGTTTACTTGTTTTTTTTGCATCAACAAAATGAAAGGTATAGTATAACACACAAATCTTTATCAATAAGGAAAAGTTACCTTCATCTAGCTCATTGCATGGCTTTTCAACAAGAGCATTATCTATGCTGCTTTTATCATTCATTTTCTGTTGGCTTTCTGTTTTGGGACCAAGAATTTGTGTTTTGAGTCGACTGTAAACCTCAGCAGCTTTGTCCATAACAGTCTGATTAGCTTTGTATCGACGAATCTTAAGATGTGTGTGTAAACACAAAGAGCAAAATGTTGGAGAAAAACACCTTTAACAAAACCAATAAAGCAATGGAAAAAAAAAATATAAAGGCATTAGAGAAAGCAATAGAAGACAGATATAATACCCTCTAACCTTCTTGAGTGTGGCCACCAGGTCAGTATTCTTCTGTAGAATTTGAGATGTCACCTGCAGACTGCCAAGCTTTTCCAGTGCATCTAAGCATCTGTGCACATCCTATACATAAATAAAAACAAAAATGAAGGCAAATGTGTGTGTGTGGGGGGGGGGTGCTTGGAAAAAATATACTTACAGATTTTAGTTCTGTGTGTTATACTGTAGAATTTTTTTAAATCAAAAAGTATGAAAAAATTATCCAATAGACTTGAATTTTAAATGGAACAATATAAATAATGCATAAAGTTAAGGTATAGTAACAGTTTCCCACTGACAGGCTGCAAGCGCTCTGTCCTCTCTCCCTATGTCTGGCTATACAGCGCTGTATAGCCAGACAGGGAGACAGGACATACGATTATCTGAAATGCCCACACACTACACGATTTTGCTAGCGATAAACGATAACTTTTATTGCAAACCACCCGATCAGATTATCTGACGGCAGCCATTTTTTTTTTTGATTATCGGCCGTTTCAGTAAATTATCAGCACCACACACTATAGCGATAATTTGGCCAATCCACGATAATTAATAAATCGCGATAATCGCTCTAGTGTGTGGCAAGCTTTAGTGTATTGAAAGTTTTTTCAAGCAAATCAGACTCTTCCATTTTGCACTGCAGAATTACGTAACCTTCATCTGGGTTTGTTAAAGACAGAACACATGGGTCCTAAAGTGTTAATGAGCATGCAGGGAAGGCTCAAACGCCCACACAGTATCTTCATGGTGTAAAGGACAGCCCAAGAGAAGGAAACAGAAACGTACCTGGAAAATCTTGTTGGCCTTTATAACTGGAAATTCATCATTCACAGGAGTAATAGTCACAAATATTGACTGTGGCAGACTCTGCTTGGAAATATAACTATTATTCACAATCACTGTGAAATTATCTTGTACGGTTTCACTGTCATCGTGCACGTAGTAGATTAGTTCTTCAGCAACCTAGAAATACAAAAAAAATGTAAATAAAAAACGAAAAACAGAAAAATTGCCATTTTTATACTTTTGATATTCTTGGAAAATTTGTAAAACTTTTATAAAATAAAACAGAAAACATTTTGATAGACACGTGCGGGTGTTTAATTCTGTATTTAATTCCACCCGCCATTCCCCTCTCTCGTGCAGATATAGTGTGACTTACGCTGCCATAACGAAGCCTTAAGTCGCAGGCGCGGAGCAACAGTCCATCTGACCGCGGATCCACTCGTAAGTGGGTAATTGCACCCACACTGTAAAATTATAATGGTTCCCCACACCCATCTTGGCATGCAGAGGGGAAGCACTGTCCATTTCTTGGTATATACCATTGTATGGAACTTATTTCTGTAGTAAAACTAACGTAACAAACAGCACACTTACGCACCTTGGGCCTGATCCAGACCTACGCCGATGCGCTGTGCTTAGTAAAGCACAGCGTATCGGCATGTACTTCCCCCGACACTCCCCCCTGTCCCAGCGTATCTACCCTTGCTTACGCCGGCTGAAGGCTACCCTAAATTCAGCCGGCGTAAGCGAGGGTAAATACGATGGGACAGGAGCATATTAACTAAAAACCCCTCCCTCCCTCCCTCATTACACTTCTTCCCCCCCGCCTACCTGTGTAGTAGTAAGGTGGAGAAACGCCCCTTCAGCCAACATCTGGCTGGCGCATGCACAGATCGGCATTTCAGACGATTTTATGCTTACTCCTGGCATTTCAGCCGATCTTACGCTTACTCCTGGCGTATTAACGCCAGACATCGTAGGTCTGGATCAGGCCCTTTGCGAGTGTAAGAGGGCTCTCGTTATTATCTGTGGATCTGGTCCAAGGTATACACGCCTATCTCTATTTTCCTGTGCATCATTAAGAAATGGGTCCCAGAAATCTTTGCTGCAATGATAGGAGTGCCCGCAAGGTGCTATGCATAAATATGAATGAAAGTTTTCTACAGACATCGGGGGGATTGCTGATCGTGTAAAATTACGAGCTTCCAAAAATCAAATCCAACAATGCAATTTCAGAGGATTGTGCAGCATTGTGGCACAGTACACACTTTAAAAAGGTAAGCGTGTGATCCACATGATAATAGTAAGATCGTTGAGAGTCCCCGCTGCAAAGGCTCGCATTGCTGTTTTTCGGCTGTCCCTATTTTGAATGCGACTCACATACTCACCCATTCACTTTCAGAAGTGCCGCTGCCGGGGGCTAAGGGTTAGGCTGTGGGTGGGGGCTTAGGCTGTGGGTAGGGGCTTAGGTTAGGCTGCGAAGGGGGGACTTAGGGTTTGGGTTAGGGAGCAGGTTGGGGGAAACTCACCTTTCAGAGCACCATGTTCGGTGCTCTGGGGATCGATTGCTATGCTATGGGAGCAAACGGCCCTTTCGAAATAGGGCCATTCGCTACGGGGCCCCATGCTCTAGTCAGATAACCCTCCAGTGTTTACCTTGCTTTATCTCTATATTAATCTGAAATGTAGCACAATTAGTTTAGTAACACTAGGTATATATTCTGTATTTTAATTAAAAATATTAATTTTTTCCACATCCAGCACTGTGTTTATTTTTCTTATTATGGATTATTTTAACATAGAACTATATTTTAGCAGCCTTTTCCAACAGTTTTTGTGGCCCTTCAAAGGCACCTTAAAAACCCATGATTTAAAGTTTCTGTGAAGTTTTCATCACAGGACGACTTGTAAACTAAGGACCGGATCCAGCCTTTTGGAGCGCGAGTACATGGGAAGCCACTCTCCCCAGCTTGCACGTAACTCCAAGGCCAGGCCTCTGCCTTAATATTTCCGTTCTGTCATTGCTTAAAAAGCAGATGGATTGTAAATATGAATAGGGCTGAGGGTGTAAATCTCACCCATACTGCAAAATTTAAATCCCTAAACCCTCCACCCTGCCCTCAAAAACCTATCAACCCCCACCTCACCCCAATAAAAGCATCTCTGGATTGTGTGACTCCAGATGGCATTGGCATTATCCAATCCTTGGGTATGAAATACGCCCCCTTTTTGCTAGTCTGGATTCTGTCCTAAATCAGCAACACAATATAAAAGAAACTGCATATCAAACCTATGTAATCGTGTGTGTTTTTTAATATGTAAAAACACTAAAGTAAAAACATTTTCCCAATGGATTTAATAAAATGTCCTATACCTGTTTTGTTGTAAATCTTGATAACGGTTTTCCAGGAAATCTTGTGTTTTCCACATAGCCGTTTTTGGGTGCATCCACTAATACAAACTCAGAATGAAGACTCTGGAAATGTTTGCTCGGAATGTGGAGCTGTTCATGTGTCAGGATTTTGGAGGCTCCTTCCCTCACAGTGATGTTGTGAACCTTCAGTGGTATCTGGATTGGAATGATATCCACAGACAGCGTAATTCCATTTATATCTCGCACACCATTGGTGACATCCAATGTAAAGTTATCTTGTAACTGGCCAGCCTCCGTCTGTACATACTGAACGTTCCCTTTGTTGAGATCTTGTTGCGTAAACGTCATTACTGACTTTGGATATTCAGGAAAGCGACCTTCTCTGGCTTCCGATCGACGAATATATCCATGTGATGGAGCTTTTACAACTGTAAAAACAATCTCCTCCGGTGTGTTATCCTCATGGACAATCTAGAAAGTTTGGCATATTTTAAGTTTAAATAATGTAGTACACAGTAAATAATGCACAGTATTACAGTGCATAGGCTTACACTGACTATTTAAACACATACACACCTATAAAAAACACAGCTAAGTGCCAAATAAATAAATATTGTACTAATGAAACGTCGATTCATACTTAGTGTATACAATATCATATGCTAGATACAGTTTCTAGCTCATTTTGTCTACAAATACAGGCCCACTTGATGGAGGGGTGGACCCCAGAACTATCCATAAAATGGTCATACCTTAAATTATGGCAAACCCAACCCCTACTTAGAGAACATATATAATTCCATGTAAATATGTATTTTGAATGGATTATTTCATACTGTATGAATAAAACAGGCAGAAAGGATTTAAAAATAATAGGGGGATTGTGATATACTTGCAAACATGTTTTTCTCTTCCCTTTGGATCCAAGGAGCACAACCTCTTACTTCACAATACTGTGAATAACAGCACTAAACAAAGGGGACAGGGCTTGATAATGCAGTTCTGATGGTGGGAAAGGTGGTCTGCTCTCCCTGACGTTTGGGAGCCTTACCCGTGTCTGGGAAGTCTCCCAGACATTCCAGGACAGTTGCCAAGTTTGGTTTATCGGAAAGAATCAAAAACAATAGAAGGCTACTTGCAAGAGGATTTGGCCTTTCCAGCAACACAGCAAAGAGGTATTAAAATAAAAATCTTTGCTATGAACAAAAACCTATTTGTGTGACGTTAAAGTAAATACACATTTTGATGGACAACAGATGACAAAATATATTCTGCATTTTATTTACATTTTTTTTGAAATAGATAAAATTGCATATAAATTGCAAATATTGCCTAACTGTCAACCTGATACTTATCTGAGGCTTTCTGCCTGTATATAAAGGATACACAATTTTGCAATTACCATTTCTATAGCATAGAACAGATTCCACATCCACAGCTCTACAGGACCACCCACAACTTGCCTGTTACCCAAGTAATGTCCCAGATGTTCTAAAAGCACTATTATTTTTTCCATGAATTAAGTAACCATAAGTGGAAAAACACTTATGTGTTATACACATATACGCTGCACGGGGGATGATGGCAATAGCCCAATTAAAAACATTGATGTAGTTTTTCTTACATATCCCATTGGTATATGTTTAGTACAGTTACTCAAGAGTCATAAAAGGTCTAAAAATGGAATAGATTTGTTTTAATGATGTAGATGTTCTCCCATAGGCACAATTACATTGGACCGGATGCAGACTTCCGAAATCGGGACATTTTCCAATCATTATGCTCAGATAATGACCATGCCATGAGTTCAGTCTAAGGGCTAGATTTACTAAGCTACGGGAAAGGAAAAGTGGAGATGTTGCCCATACCAACCAATCAGATTTTAGCTCTCACTTTTCTATTACATACTAGAAACGGTCAGCTAGAATCTTATTGGTTGCTATGGGCAACTCCACTTTTCCTCTCTCTCAGCTTAGTAAATCTAGCCCCAAATCTGGATCCTGAAGATCCAGACTTCTGTATGGATTTGCATACCGTTGCGTTTCCGACAGTGTGGCGCGTGCGAGTGTTCGTGGGGAAAAGAGAGGTAGTATAATTGT
>WWET01001100.1:299506-315448 GCA_011038615.1 Limnodynastes dumerilii | reverse complement strand
CAGTATATGACTCCTCTGGTGTTGGGTCAGACAAGCACTCCTGTAATTCATAAACAACTTTATGGTGCACTGCTCAGAGGGAAATAATAGCAAAAAAAAGTGTAACATTGTACACAGCCAGCACTCAAGCAGACATCACTTTAAAGTAGAAAAAGTTCATTTATTATTTCCACATCTTCTTTAGCATAATGGTCACACGCAGCATAACATGACGAGGAAATTAATCAATAAAAATATAAAGGGCAAAAATTCAAAACAGTGAAAGAGGCAAATAGTAAAGAGACTGCGCTACTGGTGTACTGGGAGTCTTAACATGCTGGAATAGAGTCCATAAGTCCAAATCTAGGAACAACGTGAAATCTCCATCATAATGAAAAACAGTCCATTAAAGTTCAGCTGGTCAAAGGCATATAAAGGTGTAAATGGCTCCCATGCTCACCACCACCTTCAGCATTTCATACCATTTTCAAGGTGCAAGTAGCAACAGTTGACCTCATAATATGTGCAACAATCTGAATATGAATCTAATGGCATTCAAATTTCCAATTATATGCGTGTGGAGAAATATTATGGAGGAATATAAAGCCCTAATATAGAGGCAAAGGGCCAGATTCAGACCAGTTTAAGGACGATCTCATAGCGTATTTACGCGATCGTAAGTACAGTGCACTCCCCCCCCCCGGGCACTCCCCTCGGTCGCACGTAATTTATTTGATTTACGAGTACGAAACCCTACCTTAACTTTTCCTTTTGTGAGTATGGTCGTACGTAGCGGCCTTATCCGGCCCATACTGTATAGTTTAAATGCTCTCTCCGTCTACAAAGCGTATTTCATCGTAAGGATGCCCTGCCCCTTCGTACGTATTTACGAAGCCTAACATCTGCCACGCGTGGCATGCGCAGTACATACAAAAAGTCAGAGTTAAGCAAGCGGCTAACAGAAATATGCTTTCGTAATAAACTCTGGATTTGGCCCATAGGGTGTATAGAGGGTGCTAGCAGACCTGGGGCTGATCCAGTATGGTGCCCAGAAGAATATGCAGCAGGACCAATTGGACAGTTTTGTTGAAGCTCTTAATGTGCCCCTCTATTCATTCTTATAACACATCTTAACCTACCAGCGCACTTTGTAAACTGTAGAAAAAAAAACCAAGACAAAAAAATAAGTATGATTCCAGCGGACGTGCCTTTATAAAAAGAGTTGCCTACAAGACGACCTACATCAATAACCCACATAAAATTAGTTAAGTAAAGAAATTAAAAAACAAACCCAAAAACATGTTTCCACAAAGCTTGTAGTTTCCACAGTACTGCAAACCATACAGTGACTGTATATAATGTATTTATATAATCTCTGTAAACAGTGATTAATGCAATGTATGTTACCACTTGATGCTGATGTTATTAATTTATTCATAAAAAAATTTCTTGCAACTATAACAAGTTAAGGTGCTGAACCTTATCAAATACCTCTATTAGGTGCGTATTAAAGTCGCAAAATAAAACACTGTGATCAGACATTGCGGTTAACTGAATCACGTCCAAAGCGACAGGCAACCTGAAACACTCCAGGAGGGTATAACATAACCATAAACTCTTTCCAAATGCAACACATTGCCTTTAAACAATACACCTAACCAAAATAAATCAACGCTATACACTATACCGTCAGACATTTTAAAGAAGTTTTACAAGTTGTAACAAACAAATCTGACTTCAACGCAGAAAAGTGTGCCAAGTTGTTTATTTAAAATGACACTGACCCAAGACACTATTTTACCACCAGTATAGTGTAAGATTTAGTATATTGCACCAAAATCCATTCTGCAATCCTAATTAGAGTAGGATTGAAGGCACTCTGAAGAACACACTAACCAATGGAAAAACAAAGAGGAGGAGAGTGTGTAAGAAAACAATCATGTTCATAAAAGTTGTTGCTAATTAGACTTAAGATTTAAAAAGAAAAGAATCAACACAGAAAAGGGCCAACATCTGCCCAATAACTGGATAAGAGCTGTAGTTTTTCTGAATCAGCATGGACTTTATACTGTATTAACATTGTGAACTGTGCTAAAAATATATGTGTATACTATACTAAGTGTATCTGACAGTATACTGTACTATACTGAGTGTATCTGCGTACACTATGCTGAGAGTGTCTATAAATATCTGTGTATACTATGCTGAAATTATATATGATTATCTATGTATACTGTGTTGAGAGTATCAGTGTAGACTATGCTGAGTGTCTATCTGTGTATACTATGCTGAGAGTTTCTTTGAGTATCTTGTGCTACGCTGAGAGTATGTGTATACTATGCTGAGATTATCAATGAGTATCTGTGTATACTATGCTGAGAGTATCTGTGTACACTATGCTGAGAGTATCTATGGGTATCTGTGTATACTATACTGAGATTGTCTTTGAGTATCAGAGTATACTATGCTGAGAGTGTCTAAGAGGCGTGCAGAATATACATTACAGTACACGTATTATAGTAGCAGTAACCTTCTATAAATCAGGGAGCATTACCCCCAGTCAGACAGCGTCTGTCAGTGTACACTATTTACCTGCTCTAGTCTGCAGACAGTTGTTGCACAGCAGGATCCACAGCACGAACACTCCACAGGTGAAGCCCATTCTTCCGGCGGGAGGTTCATGGACGGTCCGGAGACCATGTCACAAAACACCGCGGCTGCATTGCCCCGTGTGCCCCTCCGGCCGGCTGCTGCCTCACGCACGGCGACCTGACGTCACCCGGTGCAGAGGGTGGGGGTGTCATGTCTGCAGGCTGGAAACTTTTCTCCAGGGATATGATGACTCCCAGGAGGGGGAGACCCTGGCAGGTACACAGGGGAGGGGTGTGCTCAGAGCACGCAGGCAGCCAGGAATGTCTGGTGAATGTAGTGGTATCCAATATAGATTGTGTATATTGTAGAATACATACAAATATATATCTCCTACAGGTACAATACTGGTAACATTTACACAAACCTGGGAAACTCATTTCCTAGTATGACTCAAGAAACACTTTTGTGAAATCTATGTATGCATAACTACAGACAATTAATAGTAACTGATGAGGTTGAAAAAAAAGACACTATTTATTCAAGTCCAACACATTATGGATCTTCTGCGATCTCTTATAATGGTGTCTTATAATGAAAATTAATCCAGATGAAGCAACCTCCAACCTGTTTCAAATTCAAATCCCTCCTGATCCATGGTGGTAGCCCTATTTCTCCTTAGATCAAAGGCGGAACTACCATTGGTGCAACGGCATCGGGGGTCCATGCTGATACAAGGGCCCACAGCCATCATCACTGCAACACCAAAGCTCTCCACCGGGTTACCTGGGATATCATCAGGGCCAAGGCATGTTTTTTGCACCTGGGCCCACAACTCACTAGTTCCGCCTCTGTCTTAAATCCACTACTATGCTCAATTAATGGTCCTGGTAACCCTTGATACGCTTCCGTAAAAAGATTGTCTAGCACTTTCTTAAACATATCAAATGAATATACCATCCCTGGCACTGAATTCCATATCTCAACTGCCCTTACTGTAAAGACTACTTTCATTGCTGGTTGTGAAACTTCCTCTCCTCTTCATGTGACTGTACAGTCCTTTGGGTAAAGAATTCCCATGAGAGTTTTCTGTATTGGCCCTTAATGTTTTTGTATATAGTGATTATCTCATCTTAGATGCCTCTTTTATAGTAACATGGGACCTTATTCAGATGTCTGGCCATGCAGAGTTTAGGCGTGCAAAGGAGATGCACCTCCAGCCTAAACTCCGAGTGTTTTAATTTTACAGTAGGGGCAGATTTATCTACTTCTGTGTGGATCGACGATCCGACGGGTGATTTAAGGCAGAGTTATGGTAGCGTATCTTCTGTGCAGACTGCCAGACCTCTGTGCATTTTCCAAAGGTCTGAATCCGGCACGCTTTCCGCGCGGGGTTCTGGCATCATGAACGAGAGAGGGGAGTGAACTCCCCCTGCCACTCCCCCTCTCATGCGGACTTTATGGCAGTTTTAGGTTGCTGGAGGGGGGACTTAGGGTTAGGGAGTAGGGAAGCCTTACCTTTCATCGTGTTCTGTGCTCTGGGGATCGATTGCTATGTCTCATCAAGGCATAAGCAATTGATATCCCAGCCAATTCGGAACTTGCTGGGAGTGAACGGCCCTATCGTAATACGGCCGTTCGCTATGGGGACCCACACCCGTGAAACACTCCCCTACTGTACAATTTAAATGCTTCTGCCTGCCCACCTTGGTGAGCAGAGGGGAAGCACAGCCTCTCCGTATGCAAAATTTATCATACAGAACTTAGCGGCAAAGTGTAAAAATACCCACAGACCATGGAGCCTACTTTGGTGGTAACAATGATGAAAACAGCTGCCTTTTATACAATCAGTAACTCAAGCTGAATTCTTGAGCTGCAAAATGGCTTGTATCTTGTGGTTTTAAAAAATGGGAAATTATTACACAATAATCTGCACTCCCCGGGGTCAGCTTAATTATCTGGGTTGTGGGGTAAACACCTTACCCCGTGTGTGATAATCTAATCAAAAACCAGAAAATCCCAACAATACAAGAAACAACAAAATAACCCAAATATCGTCGAGCGCCCCCTCCTACATTGTACAGTCCTGGTTCTCAATGCTGGTCCTTACAATAGTCTCTTATTCCTATTCCAGGCTCACTCTATTAATGGTAAATACCTTCCGTTCTAATGTCCAAATATTCAAATAGTTCATCTTCCCCAGGTGTACGGGTTCCCACTTTTCCTTTGGGGATTGTTCTCTCGGATTTCCTCCTTCACTTCCCAAAGAGACCTAGTAGTGATCCCTCTTTTCCTCTGGATATCTTCTGTCATCCTTGTAATAAAGAGCAGAACAAACCTTGTGCAGCCTGATAGCTCACCCGGAAATTTCAACTTTTACATAGACTACTCACAATGTTAATTTTGGTTGTAGGCATAAATCATATACTCTATTCTCCTTTCACTTTTTCCTTTTTTCCTTCCTTTTCAAGGTGCACATTCGGCAGTCCTTCCCCCTCTCTCGCCCCTGAGGATGAAAGATAGAGAAAACAACCCTGTGCAGCCTGCTTTATTCACCAAGTAAAAATACTTTATCCCAAAGGGCTACTCACACTCTCTCTTTATAGTATGGGCCTGTAGTGTGTCCTTTTTCTCTCTCCTTCTCGCTCCAGTTCCCCACCGGACTTTGGATCCTCAATATGAAACCCAGAGACACGATCTTGTGCAGCCAGGTAACAACAACAGGTACGTTCAGGATTACAACATTTACTCACACTTTGCTTTTATAAACAGGCACGTAATCTTATCCTTCCTGTTTCTTTCTATTCCAGATCTTCATCCACCCAGATCCCCAGGAGGAATAAAGTTCCACTGGGTTATTGGGTTATTTTATTGTTTCTAACTTGTGGTTTTGTTCAACTGCATTGGAAATCAAAGACACTTTGGGTTAGATCCAGACCTAAGTACGTTAGCGTTTTTATGCTAGCCGCTGACGTAAAATCTTCTATTTGTATTTACTGCGCATGCGTGCGGCAGATATTACGCCACATAACTCTGAACGTATGTACCATCAGCGTAACTACAAACGAAGGGGCAGGTCATCCATACGACACCCGTAGTCACGCTTTGTGAGTGGAGGGAGGCATTTGAATTGTACAGTTTGGGCCTGATTAGCACATTATGTACGTCAGTAAGTACACTTTGAAAGTTAAGGTAGGGTTTGGGAAGCGTAAAACTAACAAAGTACGTACGAGCGAGGGGAGTGTATGGAAAATACGCCAGTGTAAATACGCTATGCGATGAAACGTAACACGAACTTAGGTCTGTATCTGGCCCTTTGTATTTAATGGAAGTCCCCGAAACAAAAAGACACATTCAGAGCAGGATGCGGTTGCCGGTCTGGCCTGCCCTATATCGAACGTAATACAGCCACCAGCTGAATGGCAGCTGTATCATGCTCGAAATACTCGCCAATGAGAAAATATTGGGAACGGGTACCTAGTTCTGCCCATTTCTAATAATGAAACAACTGTTTGTGGCTGAGGCTGCAGCGGGGCCGAGGTTAGGGCTTAAGAAGGGAGGGTTAGATCTTAAGGGGAAGGTTGTAGGCTGCAGGACATAGAGGGTTAGGGCTACGGGAAGGCTTACCTTTTCAAAATAAAAAATCTCTGCAGCTACAGGGGGCCAAATCTCTGCTACAGTCGCCATTTAGCAGCCGTACAATGGTCTTTCAAAAACAAGAGACCATTGTATCAGCAAATCACACCCTTCAGAGCTTGGATCCAAATCAAAAGTGGCCAAGTTCAAATCTATTAATGATATGGAACCTGATTCACAACTAAGAACAAGGGGCTGGATCCAGACTTAAGAAGGAGCTTGAAATTAAGAGAGGAAAAGTACTCCTGGGCTAAACCATGTTGATTTCAGGGGGAGACAAGTTATTGTATTCTTTGCATGCTGGGATACAGTATATCTTTGAATTGCTTACTGCACACAGATATTAACCAGCTCTACTATCACACTGTTATTTAGACTTGGGGTAGGAAACATCACCCCTTAACTCTAATACTGTTTGCAACAGATGAAATATGACTCCCCTGCAATCACCATGGTTTATCCCAGGAGTGACTTTCCTCTCTTAGGGGCTTATTCAGAGTTGCACTTCCACCTTTTTTTTTAGATGCAAGTGTAGACTTGAGCAATACCATGTTGAACTGCAAGGGGAGACAGATTTACATTGTAAAACCAAAATTAAAATTGGATATAAAGCTATGCAGTAGTTCTATGTGTAAAAAGTAAACTATTTTCTCTGTATGCAAAAGATTTTAAATTAATTAACACCCCTTACTTTTAAAAATGGTTTAGCTGAGCTGTACACTTGCTCCTAAAAAAGGTGTAAGTGCATCTCTGAATCAGCCCCTTAATTTCAAGTTCCTTCTTAATTCTGGATCCAGCCGGTCTATGTGTAAGTGTGGACGTATGTAAAAATATGCACGACAGACGGCAGAGTAATTCAGAGAACCAACCAAAATGTTGTTACCTGCTCCCCAACCACGAAAGTGCCACTTACTGACAGAAGTCTGTCGTGCATACATTTAAAAACGGATGTATTACCCAGATATGAATCGAATGGCCAGTATAGATGTCTTAAATTTACTCAGCCTTCCCAGATATGCGAGTGTTGATGTAAACACCCAGTTTAATTGTGTTAAAAGAGGTTATTAGCGATCTAACTAATTATAAGAATAGCCAATCCCTTTGTTTGATTGTCCTGTTTGAATTTGAATTCTAACCCTTCATGTTCTAGTTTGTAATTAATTTTTGTGTATATGTTATAATAATAATTTGTTTGTTGGCTTCTTTTTTCCTTTTATATATCACCTTTTTGGTATTATTTACATTATATGTGTCCATATACAACTTGCTTCATTGTTTATCTTTTAATTTGTCATTTTTTATTTAACATTGCTGTATGCTAATACATTACATTTCTGACACATTTGTCATGTGTCTTGCACTTGTACTAATTTCTTCATTTACATTTATGTTCCAATAAATAACGTGCATTTGATAACTGTTTTTTTTTGTTAACTAGTTAACAAATATAATTATGCTTGTTTGTGATGTGTATTGTCTTAGATGTCACAAACACATATTTTTAATTATAAAGGCCACAAAATAAAACTCGATACAACTTTCGTTTTTTTTAAAACCATACAAATTTATTTTGAACAAAAATTATTTTTCAGGAGGGGAGAAGACAGAAAGTGGTTCCGTCCCATAACCTCCATAGGTTCCTAGGGCGGCCCGGGCAAAGATGACAATGGATGTCAATAGCTCCCAGCAGTACATACAGCAGGTGCTGTTGGGGTTGTGCCACACCTTTTTTTTTTTTTTAGGGTGAGAAATAATAAATAAATTATTAATCAAACATTATAAAATTTGTAATAGTATATCTATCCATATTTTTTTTTTTGGATTATTAACTATTCACTTTAACATTAACACTTATATCTACATTATGTAATCATATCATTATAGAACATGTATGTATGTTATTTTTGGTTGGGAAAAGTAAAAAAAAAAATGTGACCATATTATTGGATAAGGTAACAAATTTATAACTGCACTCACCAACACCCGCTGCATGCTGGGCTTCTGTTATGAGACTGACACACTGAGGCGCTGAGTCTAACTAACGGGTGGTGTTCGCCAGAGCCCCTGATGGTGGGGATTGACTTGGCTGCTCTCCAGTAGACAATTCTGTAGCACAAGGAGGCCATAAGATGATGACAGGCGCCCTCACCAACAGACCTAGGATACAGGCCAGAAGCACATAGGAGTAAATTTGTAGTATGAATAGTAAAAAAACACCCAGATGGGCAAGGATGCAGGTAATAACAAGGATAGGTTAGAATGAGCACAGGAAGACTGGTGCAGAAGGAACAAAAGTACAAGGAGGCAGACTGGATAAACTGAGAGGTGGTGGTAATCAGAGTAGTGCAGATTGTAGCACAATACACAGATAATGAGCACAAGAGAGCACAGATAACAAGAAGACAGACCAAACAAACAGGCACTCAGCTCACACATGCAGGAGGCAGAGGTACAGGAATAAGGGAACAAGAAACAAAATGGAGAAGTAGCACTCATGAAACACAGGATAAGAACTGATATCATACCAAGAGCACATAAAGGAACACTAGAAACTGGAAGTTATGATCAGCAAGGAGCTGACAGCTATTTAAGAGGAGAACCACATCCCCATTGGCTGCTGAATACACACAGCCAAATCCTTAGCTATGGCATCCCAGCAGCAAGGTAATCAGCTAGGATCCTTAGCAAAAAGGATTGCTGTAGCGGAAACATCCATGTACCGGGGTACCCTGCTACAGAACAATGATATTGCCATACTGCAGTACATTCCTGCCCAGGTCGCCCATCACCAGGGGGGAGGAGAGAGAAAACCTGGCCTGGGATGAGGCAGGGGAGGGGGACTGGGATGGGAACTTACAAGGTGAGGGGCAAGGGGAGAAGGGGAGTTGGAAGTATGATTGATCCAAAAGTTGTTTGGCCTAAGTGAGGAGGAACGGGAGTGGGAAGGTGTGTCAGCCAGAGAAGTGCCTGGGCCAGGTGAGGGGGAATGGGAAGGGGGATCGTGCTAGGATGGGGACTGGCCAGGTGAGGGGGATGAGGGAATGTTAATGGGCAAGGGGGATGCTGGTGGAGGAGCCAGAGAGCTCTCATTATCTTGATCCCCATTGGGTTGCTAGTGGCGGTGCTGTTGTTAAAGTCACCCTATGCAAATGTTACAACAATCCAAACATATCATCTACAAATATTGTAAAATACCCACACATACACACACATTTATTTGCAAATATATGAAGACCCACATACACACATTTTCACATTTATTTTTTTAAACAAACACAAACACACACATAAAGATACACACATAAAGATACACACATCATTTCTGGCTTTATGTAGTTATTGCGTGTAAATGCGTAAGCTGCAAGAAAGCAATACTGCTACTATAAACACATAAGTAAGGTACTAAAATATTCAAAATCAACTTCTGCGTTGGCTGCTCCTTATCTGTCTCAGCAGATCAGGCTGCCGGCGGCAAAGGTCCAACCAGCGCCGCTGCAGCTGCCCCACCCAGCGCTAATTTCCTGTGCTCCGGATTAATCGCCTGACCCTCTCATATCCCTGGTCAGGATTAGGATTACAATTAGCATTAGAATGTCTCACTGCAGGGTCCAGGCAGTACATTTGATACACTAAGCAGTGTCGCATTTAGACTTGTATAAATGCAATTTTCGAAATGTGATTTATGGTAAATATTTGCATTATATATATTCGCAATACAAAAATTCTATATTGAATATATTCACATTTGAAAGCTTTCGAATATGGATAAAGTGAAAAACAGATAATCGGAAATACATGTTTTGGAACATGAATGTTTTCACAATACAGTATTTTCGCAAAACAAAGCATTCTAAACCGATTTTTATATGAATAACTATTCGTAATAGAAATTATTTCTAGATTTGGCTTTTTCGAAATATGGGCTTTTCTAAATTGCATGCCAGTAGGAATACGAATTATCGAATCGCATGGGTTATTAAATCAGTCCATTATTAATATAAGAGCTTTTAAATAGATATCTATCGAAATCGAGCGTATCGGCGAAAATTCGCATTCGCCGTAATTTTTTTCGAAATTCGCATTTTCAAAAATTACATTTTCTTTGCGGGGATCCACACCCCTCCTCGTGGCCTTCTCCACCATGGTGAAGAAGCGATAAGTTGTTTTATATTTGCATGTTGATGTGATTTAATCAAATGGTTATTTTATTTTTTACCAAAAAATATATATATTACCGTATTTTTCGGACCATAAGACGCACTTTTTCCCCTCAAAAAGTGAGCGGCGTCCATTACCGTTGTTTCTGCTCTGCCTGTCCTGTGTGACAGGCAGAGCAGTGCAGCAGCTCCTCCCCCTGACGCTGGAGTGACCTGAAGTCACATCAGCGTCAGTGAAACCCGCGGGGGAGATGGCAGAACGGGAAACTACAAGTAAGTACCAGTATAGGTGCTGGACATGATGGGGACTTATGGGTGCTGGACATGATGGGGGCTGGACATGTTGGGGGCTGATGGGTGCTGGATATGATGGGTGCTGGACATGATGGAGGCTGATGGGTTCTGGACATGATGGGGACTGATGGGTACTGGACATGATGGGGACTGATGGGTGCTGGACATGATGTTGTTTTCCTCCTCTAAAAACTAGGTGCGTCTTATGGTCAGGTGCGTCTTATGGTCCGAAAAATACAGTATATGCTATGGCAGTTTATGCTGGTTTTCTATGATAAACTCCATTATTCTCAAAATGCATTTTCACGCAGTGGTTAACCAATAAAATAGGAGAGAGTGAATGAGTAAGTGTGTGTGTGTTTTATATGATCAGTTTTGTGGAAGTAGCGGTGATGTTGGGTCAGAAATATGCTTTTCTAAACTATTTAAGTTCTATGTATTTGTCGTGACATTATATTCTTATGTATTGTTTTTTTTAACAATAATGTTTCTCAGTTGGCAGGATTTCAAGACCTTACTCAAAAATAAATGGCAGACAGGGCCAGGGCTAAGTGTGTGTTTATTAAGGTGTTAGCGTGGAGATGTTTCACAACATTGTGTGAACAAATACAAAGTACATTTTTCACAATATACCCACACGTCTGTTTATTATTTTTAATCTTCTGTTGCTTAACATCTTATGCTACAAAGGCTTTTGTGTGATGCACATAATGAAGTGTGCATATGTTAGAGAAGGGCCAGTTTTAAAGGAACACAAATGTGGAGGCAATCAGTCTAGTAGACTTGTAGTTTTATAAGGGGCCTTAAAGTAAATGTTAGCCAATGCTGGGTACTTGACCCATAACCATGTTAACAGATAGTGTAAAAGATGTGTTACGGTTAGGGTTTACCAGCAACATTCATGACATTTGATTCTTATAACACTAATGATTTTTTTAAAAAAGGATTGTAAAAATGATGAAACACATATAGCTCCTGAAGGTGCTTGCGTCCTGTGAGGTGGAGCCAGATGGCTGAGGTATATAGGCATTGCGAATCCCCGCTGCGAGGGATCGCATTGCGAATTAGGGACAGCCGAAAGTTGCTTTTCAGCTGTGCCTATTTCGAATGAGGGATCCATTCAGAATTTTTTTTAATGAATGGGTGAGTATGCGAATCTCATACTCACCCATTCACTTGTGGATACCGAGTACCCCAAAAAGTACCCCCCGTAGATCAGTACGTAACTACCCGCTAAACTGCAAAAAATAGCACAGAGGCGAAGGTTTGTTCAAACTTACGCAACAGAGTTTACTCAACAGAATCAGGGTAACAGCAAGGTACAACAAGACAGTATTCACGCAGCGCAGCCGACCAGGAAGGCAAGACGTTCAATCAAGACGTCTTCTCAGGGAAAGATGAGAGAGAGTGTCCAAAAACAAAGTCCTTTTATGTCCATACATCAAAGGGATCGCCGATCTTCTGCTTGATTGGAGGGATCTCAATCCTCTTGGTGGTTCCTAGGTCATCATTGGTCCTGGGGTCTTCTTTTGTTCTCTTCCTGGAGGGTCATCTGCATATCCTTCATTCATATATTTTCTATACTCTAACCTAGCATAGCGCATAACTACTGCCGCAAACATGCGGTCTTATTAGCGTCTAGCTAACATTATGGGTTATGATTTAAGCTACCCTATGAATATAAACAACACATATAATGTCCATACAATCGCTGTTTGGTGGTTTTCTCTTGTTTACTCCGTCTGTAGAGATAAAGCACTGTTTTAATAAATAGGAACACTTTAGTACATTTTATATTAACAAACCCTGTGTGTTTATATGTGTGTAAATGTATGTCTTATAACTTTTAATATCGAATGAAACAAAGCCCGCGAAAGCGTGTACGAGCATCGAAATTCACGCGCACATGCGTACGCGTTACCGATTTCCCGCACTTTTGCGGTCCTTTGTCCCTCACCATACAGCGATCAATTAGCGAATATTCGCTAGCGTATTTTAATATTTTTCTGTTTCGACACACTTTCCGCCGCGCACTTGGGGGGGGGGTACTTAGGGTTAGGCGGCGAGGGTGGGAGACTTAGGGGTTTTGTTACGGAGTGGGTTGGGGGAAGCATAAGCAATCGATATCCCAGCCAGTTCGTACAACAGCATCAGCTGTTCAACTCAAAACTTACACCATTTTGCATCGCAATGTTGTGGAATGTGCAGCATAGAACAGCAATTTCACACACTGTTGCAGGGAGGCCCAGCGACATGGGGGGACAAGCTGTGATGGGCCCTATGGTTCAGGAGGACCGCTACAATACACTATTGAGGAGGGATGGGGTCCCCCAAATACATGAATTTACCGGGCCCGAAGATTTTTGTTGCCTGGCCTGGTTGCAGGCGCGTACATAAGTGCTCCATCAAACCGATCTAGAAAAAGGAATATGCCTTTCAGAAGCCCTGTGCATCTTTCAATGATCTGCCCGGTAGGCACATGTGCTTAGTTGTATTTGCTTTGTGCTTAGGTTCAAAATAGATGTTAAGAGAAAGGGCCGCAGAGAGCAGGCGCTGCCACCTAATAATAGAAAAAAAATTATAAACAACATAAAAACATTCTTCCAAGAAAACATTTTACACAAACTATGGAGTATGCAAAAAAATGATTTTTTTTTATCAATACCTAAAAGCCACACATCACCAGCCTTGTACATGTCTCTCTTCTAATATACGCTATACTGATGATTGCCTCATCACAAAGAAATTATGGCTGCTCCATGGATATTTGGCAACCACGTCTTGGATAAGGAGGGTGATGTTACATATGATCTGGATATTCAGAGAATGGAAGCTCTTATGATTCATAAAAATCGAAGAGCCCATCCCCCTAGGTACCAGAGCTATATGTGCACCATCCACAACCCCTATAACGTGCAGAAAACCGGCTATGGTGGCATACTGCTGTTTAACCAATGGCAAAGAGCATCCTCGTCCAATGGCAAATTGATTGACCCGCGACAGAAAAGGCTTAAAGACAACCTACTTGGTTCAGCCTGGGATATTCCTGTTGCACGGCCCATCGCCCTCTAGAGGCACAAAACTGTAGCACTGCAAACAATTTTGTCAGTGGTGGTATTGATGTAGGGATGTTAAGGTTAATATCAAGGGCCCAGATTCACAGATCAGTAAGCGTGTCAACTTCTGTACATTATGTATGCGCATGCAGTACCATTTCCGTGCCAGAGTGCAGCCGACCGATGCTGCACTCTATTTGGATCAGAGCGCTCCGCAAGAGGGACGTGCCCATCCCCCAAGCATAGGAGATTCGCATGAAGGGTATAATGAATGCAAATTGAAGGGCAATAGTCATCCAAATCTGCAATGTGGTGGCTGAAGAAAAAAAAATTTTTTTAATTCTTCCATAACAACACAAGTTCTATTTAAAAAAACAACAACTAAGAAAAAGATAAAAACACTTTAATATTTGTTAACATAATATAAAAACAAATTACCGTAAGTTGCGCAACATATTCACAATGACCAGAAACAAAGGTATTACTTTAAGAAAACAATTTAAAAGAAAATAAAGGTTAGATGACACAAACAAGAAACAAAATATGTTCTTGATAAATAAAAAGCAAAAAACCATACATTTTAATATAATAAAAACAAAAAGCAAACAACCAAAACATAAAGGACTACTGCATTAACTTTGGTTTACAAACAGGAAATACATAGTAACACTTGCAATGTCAAAATATATCAAACATTATATATCTATACAACACAAACAATCAAAACATTTCAATAAAAATAATGGAATTTTTTAAACATTTACAATACACAACAATTGTTTTTGGAAAATGAACACAAAAAATTTGGTACTTGTTTATCTTTGTTTATCTCCCCTGCTGCAGAGGTCGCTGGCTACACTACTTACGTAGTAGTTTTTTTTATTCTCCAGCAGAGGGTGCGCGTGCGCGCACGCTCCGCCGGTGCTGCAGCTGGGGTGTGTGTGTGTGTCCCCGGGACACACACACACACACACCACATGTGTGTCTCTCCGTCCCCAATGTCCCCCCTGTCCGTCCCCTTCATGTCCCCAATGTCCCCAATGCCGTGACATGTCCGGCCTCCAGAGGCTCCCGCCCGGGACACACACACACACCACATGTGTGTCTCTCCGTCCCCAACGTCCCCCCCGTCCGTCCCCTTCATGTCCCCAATGTCCCCAATGCCGTGTCATGTCCGGCCTCCAGAGGCTCCCGCCCGGGACACTCACACACACCACATGTGTGTCTCTCCGCCCCCAATGTCCGTCCCCTTTGTGTCCCCAATGCCGTGTCATGTCCGTCCTCCAGAGGCTCCTGCCGCCGCCGCCAAACAGTCCGTCCCGGTCCCCGTCCGTCTCCCCCCCCCTTCGTGTCCCAGCACTGCCCGTGCTGCCCCCAGAGAGAAGAGAGAGAGAGAGAGAGGGAGAATTCGGGGAGAAAAAAAAAATAAAAATTGCGTAACTTATGGGTATAGCGGGGATACGTAAGTTACGTAGCGGGGGCCGCAAAGATAAACAAGTACCAAAAATTCTTTAAGCAAATGCCTGCCTTGACCTGTTGAAAGTGTTGCACAAAATGCCAAAGCAGCAGATGATTAAATAGATAAGGCTTTCATTGTGTCAATTAAACACAACTGATCCAATCATTAGAAATATGCAACAGGTGTGGGCTTAACAAACAGAAAAGGCAAGTCGCATAGGCACATAGCACCTTAAGAGTGGTTAAGGGCCACCTTGACTTTTTCTGTGCGTGTGGTTGCTTCTGCAAGACACCCACACTTGTGCATCACTCATAACTCTTAAGGAACGCCCCTCCTGTACATTAATAGTCTGTATGCTCGCATTTCGAGTCATGTACGCAGGCAGAACACTTTATGTGCCGATGCGTGAATCAGTCCTTTGAATCAGTCGTGCCCGGTTTCCGTGTGTATTTATGAGCTCTGTACATAGAAAGTGTCAGCAGATAAGAGCCATATGGCACATCCAGTCTGCCCAGTTGTTTATTTAAAACTATACTGACCCTAGACCCTATTTACCCTCAATTTGGTTTACAATTTAGGATACCCTTATATTTATCCCAAGCATGTTTACACTGTTCTAATGTATTGGCCTCAACCACCTGGGAGAATATAATATTCCACTTATCTATCACCCTTTCAGTGAAGTCATTTTTCCGCACATTTCCTTTGAATCTACCACCCTCCAGTTTATATTCATGCTCTCGTGTTCTATTACACCTCTTCCTTTGAAAAA
>WWET01001100.1:278753-295491 GCA_011038615.1 Limnodynastes dumerilii | reverse complement strand
CCCACATAATATTACCATTACACTCAACCCCCACATGCTATAACCTCACATTACCCCCACCTCCCATGCTATAACCTTACATTACTCCGCCTCGCATACTATAACTACACCACTCCCCTCACATACACACATTACAATCCCCCTCCCTCTCACATACTATAATTACACATTACATTACCCCCTCTCCCCCTCATACTTTAACCCCCACTTTTATTTTATAAGTCTCTTACCTGTCTTGTATTCTTCCTCACCCTCCGTCCTCTGCAGCGCCTCTTCTTCTGCATGACGCGGATCGTCACGCAGTTACCCCCTCTCCCCCTCATACTTTAACCCCCAAAAAGCTTTTATAAGTCTCTTACCTGTCTTGTATTCTTCCTCACCCTCCGTCCTCTGCAGCGCCTCTTCTTCTGCATGACGCGGATGTCAGCGTCACGCAGCGTCAGCGTCGGCGGTACATGTGTTGCTATGGCAACACATACACAGTGCCCGGACCGCTGCGTCCAGTCACTGTGAATGTATTGCCATAGCAGCGGTCCGGGCACTGTTTATGTGACAATACAGTGTCCGGAAATAATACTATTCATGGACATTGTATTGTCTCCAGGAGAAAAGGGTCCTCTCCCGGGGGTCCGGGAGATCTCCCAGGATTCCGGGAGTCACCCGGACATTCCGGAAGAGTCGGCAACTGTGGTTTACTGCAGAGTGTCAGATAGCTCCGTTACTTATGTTATGATTAGTGCCTAGCAGCAGGTACACAATATTCTCACTGGCCTGGTGCTTTGCTCAGACATACCTCGGCTGTTCCCATAGCAGCAGAGGCTTGCCCCCACTGTGCTCCCTAAATGACTGCCTCCTCCTTTTATACCCACCAGCGGGTTATAACGTTGTGTACCGCTCACTCTGGACCTGATTCACCTGTGTCGAGAGTGCAAAGTAAGGACGTAAGTCTTTCATGCATATAATTAGGTATGTGCAGACTTTATAGGCTGTGAATCGGTCGTGTGTTTAGGTGCTTAAAATTACTTATGATTCAAAGATAGGTAACTAAACGCACTGCTTAGGCTTTTGAAAAGTAAATTTTTATTTTAAAAAAACATGCTCGAACTCACGTTAACATATGTTAACAAAAGTATCTATTAAAAATACACCTTAATATAAGAATAATCATGACATAATTTGCAATACTCAAACGCATATTGCATAAAGTTAGAAAAAAAAGGATTTACTATATATATATATTAAACATTTTAAAATAAGCATTTAAAAAATGAAAGAAAAAATACCTTCACAAAATGAGAACAAATTATGGCACCTTAAAAATGTTTAAGTCGTGCACAAAATGTGAAATCAGCATAGGATAAAATCAGCGAGACTATTTTCTTTCTTTTATAAACACATCCATTGATTAATAGCACGCAGCAGGTGTGGCCTGAACTAAGTAACAGAGACACATGGCCTCACAGCAAACAATACAGTTCCTCAACTTACGAGTGTTTGAGGGCTACCATCATCTTTCCCATGTGTATGTTAGTTTACGCAAGGCTCTCCTACCTGTGAATCAGTCCTAACTCTGTTGGAACGCCCATACTGTACATAGTAACCTATGTGCAGCTCTTTGTATTAAGAATCTTCCCCCTCTAGCCACGCATGCGGGACTCGTTCTGTGCCGATGTGTGCATCAGTCCTAAGTCTGACGTCTGTATATGAATCAGTGAATCAGTCGGTCAGGGTTTCCGTTCTGGGCATGTGCAATTTAACTGATTGTAAAAATATGTACGTAGATACTTAAGTGTGAACACGGTCCCCTGTTTGCCAGCACTTGTACATTGTATATTGCCTTGCAGCCTTCTGCCTTACCCTCTGCCTCCTTTGTCTGTCTCCAGCTCTCCCTGCTTTCTCCTGTCCTGTCCTCCTTGGCATCTCCTTGGTCTCTCCTTGTGCTCCCGTTTCTGTACTCACTCACCACTGCTCCTTGCCTGTGACTCCGCTCTTGCATATCACTTTCCCATTCTCTGGCATAGCCTCCCTCCCCTGTGTGTTGCACTGTCACTCCTTCTCCTTGTGTTACTTGGGTGTCTCTCTGGTTGGTCCATTCTGATCTTCTGGTTCCTGGGTTCTTCATTGCTGATGCTGGTTAGTTGCCTTTGATCAGCTTGGTTCTGTGGTTTTTAGATGGTGGGTCCTGGCTTTTGGAGCAAGTCTGCTTAGGTCTGTGCTACACCCTGGGGTTACTCTCCACTGCCGTTATGAGATTTGTCTGTGTTCAGTGTCTGAGTCCTGTTTTTTCTATTGAGCTTTGCTAACAGTATATGGGTTATGCTGCAATCCCTTTGTGGGGTCCTTTGTGAACTGCGACCTGTGACACACCAGCAGCCAAGCCTGTTCCCACTATCAGGGGCTCCAGTAAATACCAGCTCTGTGTTTTTACGCCATACCTCGACGTCCCTTCGTAACAAGCACAAGTTTAGATCTGCAGGGCAGACCTATCGACCCTCCTGTTCTTTCTTATTTGATCAGAGGGAGGAGCAGTGGTCATATTTTCTATGCCAACTGGACAGTACTGTTATAGATTGGAACCACCACTGCCCGCTTTTTTGGCGTTCTGACAAATCGGTCCATCATACCCACTATACGGTTATCAGTTGAGCAATGTTTATAAACAACCTGCCAGCAGCTGACAGCTCTGCCTCTGCCCACTGCCAGTAGGCGAGGGGACAGGGGTGTGACAGAATGTGAGGCACTGGACCAGGTGAACGGCAGCAGAACATCTTCCCTATCTGATACAATACAGAGGATGCACAGAAAGGTCCACAAGCTGAGCCTGTGCTGTCACTCTGATGGAGTCGTTAATTTCAAGAGTCGTTATATGTTATAATTGTTAACCACCCTAAAACATTGTTGCAGCATGAAAAGTACTGGTTTACTCCAACTTTATTTATCACATGAGGGGTGAAGTCTGTTTAAAATGTAGACTGGGTTATCTCATCGCCATTGTTTCGGAGGAGAGAGCGTGGACAGAGCGGAGGAGAGACTGGCCAGGAGCAGGGACAAGGGCCCGGATTCACAGTTATGTAGTTTTTGTCTTACGTACATTGTTTTAAGAATTGAGCTACTGCGCATGCGTTGTAGCTTATTTATGCTATCTACCTACCAATTCTGTACGTAGATTGCGTAAGCACAGTCTAAAGAACGCACTTACGCAATCTATGTACATAAATGGTACGCAGATAGCGTAAATAAGCTACTATGCATGCGTAATAGCTCAATTCTTAAAACAACATACGTAAAACGAAAACTACGCACTTGTGAATCCGGACCAAGGTAAGGAATTTTATTTAATCATTATTTATTTTAATTTATTTTTAACTATATTCTTTTTAATGATTTTGGGAATGATAAAGTCGATGTGGTGCCGGCTGTATCATTAACAAATTCTGTTTCCGTAGTGACTGGAACCCCACATGAATGGGAGATAAAGGCTGAGGAAATAAATTGTTGTTCAGTCGCGCAACATATTTTTTTCTAACTAAAGCAGAGAAATAACTATTTACAGCCCTGTATAGCAATTAACAAGGTTCCAAACACAAGACAAAACATGCAGTACACAAACCCTCACTTATCATAAATGGTCCAGCTTATGGCTGTTTCAAATCTGTTGTTAAGATACAGCAAACATTCTGGAGAATAACCAGGTCACTGATCTAGAACAGAAAAATATTTTCCCTCTGAAAGAAATATGTTCACTATGAAAGAAAAGACTAACAACAATAAAAGTCATGGGGCCAGATTTAAAAAGCTGCGGGTTTGGAACGGTGGAGATGTTGCCCATAGTAAGCAATCAGATTTTAGTTGTCATTCTCTAGTATGTAAAAAGGAAGTGAGAGCTAGAATCCGATTGGTTGCTATAGGCAACATCTCCACTTTTCAAACCTGCAGCTTAGTAAATCTGGCCCATGGCGTTTCATATATAGTTTAGCAGCACATTCCTGAAGACCAATTTCTTTCCTTTATATCTTAAGCGATTGGATCAGTTCACAAACAGTTTTACATTCAGTGCAAGAGAAGTGGCTAGCTTTGCAATCACATGATTGCCATACCCTCCAACATGACCCATTCCATTAGGTACAAAATACTCTGCTTCTCAGTTTCCAACTGTCAGTTACTATGGTAACCACCTTTGTTGAAGAGACAAATGTTTTGTTTTTTTAAAAATATCAGTTAATTTATTTAATCCAGGTGACAGCTAGAAGCTATGCGCAACATCCCTGATATTTAGGAAGTGTTGGCAAGAGTGACATGGATTTTGGTATATTTAATTTGTATGTTGAATCAAAGGGGAAACAGTAAGAAAATACTGCCCAGAACACACAAAAATAAGTAAAACTGACTACTTTAGTGAAATATATATCTTTATATATCTTTATATACAGATACATGTACAGAAGCGGTTTGACCACTAGAGGGAGAGCTTTGCTTGCTAAAAATGAAAGCTGTTTACACAAGATAAAGGGGTCTATTTACACAGGAGCTCATTTGTGAATGAAAGTTACTGATCCAGGCTCGCTTCTCCTTGCAGCAAGCCTGGCAGCTTTGTTCATTAAATTTGCTAATACTTACTTATCTTTCATGTCCTGCGATGTATGAAAAACACTGCACATGCGGAGTGTGGAGTCGGGCGTGTCTCAAGGAACAAGTAAATTTTCATATTTTCGGTATTTTTTTTCACTATTATTAATATTATAAATGTATATATTTATTTTTTATGTTAAAAGTGAAATGAAAATACATTTTTATTTATTTATTAAATTGACACACTACTAACAGCTACAATAGGGAGGAAAAGGTGGGAATATGGGGAAATCGGTGGAATAACTGCACTAACACCGTCCTGAGATGACGTTATGTATAAACCAGGAGCGGAATGTAAAACTCTGCTCTGCCATTTAATAAATATAATGAAGTGCCGGCCGACAGAGACCCCCAATATTTACATGGATCGCCATGGAAACTGCTATTTTTCACATGAAAACGGGCATTATCGCATGAAAATGATCTTTGTAAATAGACCTCAAAATATGAGCAGAATTGTGTGTATATGTATGTATGTATGTATGTATGTATGTATGTATGTATGTATGTGTGTATGTATGTATGTATGTATGTGTGTGTGTGTGTATGTATGTATGTATGTATGTATGTATGTGTGTGTTTGTGATATTCATTTTATATACTTATAGCCAGTGGTGCAGGTAAGGTGGTATCTGTCAGCTATTTGCAGGTTTGCTATACTCATGGTTGCTGACTTTTCATTGCATTGAGATAGATGCCGGTATGGGAGCGGGGTTTGATGACTTATGCAAATTGGAGTCGGGCGTGTCTCAAGGAACAAGTAAATTTTCATATTTTCGGTATTTTTTTTCACTATTATTAATATTATAAATGTATATATTTATTTTTTATGTTAAAAGTGAAATGAAAATACATTTTTATTTAGTTATTAAATTGACACACTACTAACAGCTACTATAGGGAGGAAAATGGGGGAATATGGGGAGATCGCTGGAATAACTGCACTAACACCGTCCTGAGATGGCGTTATGTATAAACCAGGAGCGGAATGTAAAACTCTGCTCTGCCATTTAATAAATATAATGAAGTGCCGGCCGACAGAGACCCCCAATATTTACATGGATCGCCATGGAAACGGCTATTTTTCACATGAAAACGGGCATTATCGCATGAAAATGATCTTCGTAAATAGACCCCAAAATATGAGCATAATTTTTATTTTCAGATGGTCTTTTAGGCATAATTATGCAAGACTGAAGGAAAACACGTTTACAATAAGGAGGACTTACAATCCATAGGACAGTGGGGTTATAAGACGCATACTTTAACATTTTTTATTAATACCAATCTTTTTTTTTTAAATTATTTCTAACATTTGATGTTTTTATGCTGCGTGCGTGTATATATGTGTGTGTGTATATGTATGTGTGTGATATTCATTTTATATACTTATAGCCAGTGGTGCAGGTAAGGTGGTATCTGTCAGTTATTTGCAGGTTTGCTATACTCATGGTTGCTGACTTTTCATTGCATTGAGATAGATGCCGGTATGGGAGCGGGGTTTGATGACACTATTTATGCTAATTTTCACACCAAGCCCAGCACCTGACCACCAATGGCACTTTTCATAGTATTACTAGAGGCGGAAACAAGGGTTGATGATGCATATAATGGTCAAAAGCCCTCTGCGGGAGAGCTGGGATAGCAGAGTCTCCTGGATATTCAGGAAGAGTCAGCAATCCTGGCTATGCCACCTCACCTGCCCAGCTGCTGGAAAAAGCTGCAACCCTCATACCCTGCACCATAGGTGTAGCATGAATGAATGTATATCATCCCCCAACCCTGTCCTCCAGTAGTGTAGTGTGCCAGAGAGTGGGTGTGGGAGTATGTTCCCTAACATTCGCTGGCTAAAACAAAGTGCTGTTTTAATGTATCTTGATTGTCTTCTCTTCATACATCACGCTGATTATTACTGCATTGAAAGGCTGTGGAGAAAATCAAGACAGTCAGTCGCCATTACACATCTCCTCCCCCCTTCCTCCATTACATATTTTGATGTTAAACATTTGCCTTTTGGTCTCCCATCTCCCCCCCTCCCCACTTTATACATTATATAGTGTGCCATTCCAGACCCCTTATATTCCAGGCCTAGTCTTATTGTATTCTTCCGTAACATTTATGTATATAAATAATATGGGAATGGGAGTTTTGGGATATGATTTAGGGAGAAATGTAATAATAAGAAAAAACATGTGGTACAGAATATCAGGGTGGTCCACATGTGAAAGGGCCTCCATTCTGTTATCCACATGCACTTGGAAGATCAGGAGCAGATTAAATTGTACCTAATGGAATGGGTCACGTTGGAGGGTCTGCTATTGCAGTAGTGATAGACGGGGGAGGGTCTTAATCACACATAAGAGATGACGTCAGAAACGCTAGAGCACCAGTGTAACTGACGTCATCAATTATATTAAACACTCATTAGGAGCAGCACAGATGAAGAAGAGGAGCCTGTCCCCGCCGTGTACCGAAGAGGCAGAGAACCGGACCGGAACAACGGGGAAGTGACTCCAATCAACCGGAAAACAGACTCCAAGCAAGCGAAGAAAATTCTAAACATTCAGCAAGGCTTCCCAAGAAAGATGCCAGCAAACGGTGAGTGACAAAAACTTGTATTATTTTAATACACCACACACTGCATTCATACACAGTTAGGATAGGACACGGTGGCCACCGGAGGTAAGTGCACACATTAGGCAACATTATTAGTCCGGGAAAATTTATTTTTTACATTCACACTTACTTTAATGTGTTAATGTATGTTTGGTGCAGACTGTTTTTTTTTCTATACCACGCACAACACACACAGCGTGGCATGGCTAGAAGCCTTACCATGCTCATGCTGATATTACTACAAGGCTAAGCAATGCTTAGCCTTGTAGTTCTATCAGTACAGCATGGCTAAGGCTTTCAAGCATGCTGCGCTTGCATTTTACACACACAAAAACACATGTCAAATACATTGATATGTGTTTATCAGGCTCTGTGTGAGGCGGTTTGTTTGAAAGCGCCCAACACAGCCTGTGAGTTGTTTTTCAGTGAGTTGCCGGCGAGCTAAGGGCGATTTAGACTAATCGCCTTTAGTGAATCTGGTGAGCTGTATGATTTCAATGACAAACATCTGGCCGAATTTTGTCCCGCGATGTTTGGCGAGTTTGATTTGCTAAAGGCAAAACTCACGTGAGTTTGCCTTTAGTGAATATGAATAGCAATATACAAGGCATTAGTAGAGCACATTACACAATGTACAGATCTCATAGTAATAGCAGCATACAATGCATTAGTAGAGCATGAACACATTACACAATGTACAGAGCCTGTCAGTGCATAAGCACTGTTGTATTTGTAGTGACCCATTTACCATTCCCACCTGCTTTCCTATTGCAGCATAGGCCAGGACCATCTTCCTCCATGTCAATTCGGATCACATGGCCACGAAGCCATGCCCATTTCGCGACAGTCGCAAAGCCACGCCCCTTTTTGAATTTTCACCTTTTTTGCTCACTTTTCTATTTTTTTTATTTTTCAATCTGGGGGGGTTTCTGGGCAACCAGAAACCCCCCCTGGGTGCGCCACTGTTATCATGCTCACGTTGATATTACTACAATGCTTAGCCTTGTAGTTCTATCAGCACAGCATGGTTAAGGCTTTCAAGCCTTCAACTGTCACTAAATCGCCGCTAGGCAATAAAGAATTGCTAAATCCCAATTTAATGGCGATTTTACTGCGAGTTTGTCAAAGCGACCTTTGTGAATACCGAGTTGTATGTGTAACATAGAAAAAATCACACTGGCGATTTTTAGGTTCAGCCATTTTCAAGAGGCTTCAACTCACGTAAGTTTAGCTTTAGTGAATACAGTGATTTGATATTTAATGCAAACTCACACGATGTTTAAAAAAATCGCGTTTTGTAAATATACCCCCTAGTCAGGGTTTTCAGGCTGGGCACAGGCTCCTTGTGGATAGATGGAATTTTGCTTTGATCTAGGACTAACTTCTGCTTGTCCTGTTCATTTGATCTCAACTGATACATTTATTTCAATTTTCCTTTATTTTTATTTCACTTATATTATTTAAGTAGCTGAATCATTTTTTTTTAATGCAGTTCCAAATGTATTTAAGTAACAATAACAAATGTATTGGCTTTCAAAATATTGCTTGAAAGGTCTCATATGTTTTCTTTTATTTATTGTGTATGGTGCCAATTCTTGAGAAATAGGACCTGGAAAGGATTGATGGTCTTTTAATGTGAAGATTCTGGCATTTTTCATTATTACACATTTCTTTGAGAAACTTACAAGCAGTGTCCAGTATCTCAGCCTATGTGCCAAAGTCCAAATGTATTGAAATCAGTTTCTTAAAATAAAGTTTTAAAGTATCATGACATTGGGCCAGATCCAGACCTACAACCGCTGGTGTATTTACGCTTGCCGTGATCGTAGATGTTCTGTGCATGCACGCGGCAGATGTTACCAGGGGCGGATTGGGAACTTAAAGTGGACCTGGAAAAAAATATGCAAGAAGCCACATGTGGTTGGGATCAACTATTGGTGGAGTCAAAAAATATGTGAACTGGATTAGTACAGAATATAGAAATATATACTAAAAGTTTAATCCAATTAAGAGATTTATAGTGACCTCTATGCAATGCAGGTATTCACTGTCAGCCATGTAACCACCCCCCAAAACATACAACATTCTAGTGACAATCACCCAATACATACAGCATCCTAGTGACCACCACCCAAAACACATAGCACACATAAAACACATAGCATTCTAGTGACCACCGCCTGAAACATACAACAATGAACTCCGTTCGATAAAGACATCATTTTAGCAGCCATCACCCATGACAGTCAACATTCTAGTCTTCTTCAAACTACTGCCACTGCTGAGTGGCCTCCAGAGGCCACCGGCCTACCGGGAAAATTCCCTGTAAGTCCTATGGCCAATCCGCCCCTGGATGTTACGACCAGAAACTCTGAACCTACTTACGAGACCACGATCAACAACGTAACAACGAATGCAGGGGCGTGTCAGCCATACGACACCCGTAATTACGCTTCGGAGGCGGGTGATAGTACAGTGTGGGTGTGCTTAGGTGCATAATTACGTTCAACTATTACGGCCGACCGCACTTACGCTTGGAAAAGTTAAGGCAGGGTTTGGCAAGCGTAAAACGGCAAAAATACGTCCGACCTAGGGCAGTACCTAGGGGAGTTCATAGTAATTACCAAAGCGTAAATACGCTATGCGTTAAAACATAAACCAAACGTAGGTCTGGATCTGGCCCATAGTGTCTACCCATTAAGGATCTCATTTGACTTTTATATTAAATTATTATATATTGTTGTATTTTATTGTTTAGTTCTTCAACTGAGGCCTATAATATTTGAATATGTCACCTGTAAAGTCCAATTTCTGTTTGCAATCTCTTCTAAATCATTTCACTGACTGCTTTATGATCTTTCAGCATCCTTTACTCAGGAAGGAGAGAGAGAAGAACAGATGATTTCAGTTCTATGTGTCCTAACGATTTGCAATCCAATTCTATACCCATTACCCACTCCTCAATTCCTTTTCCCTCAGTCACCTTCCTAACTACATAGATTATTTTTCAGACCCTTGCATACCTCCCAAGATTTAACATTTGTAAAGAGGGACAAAGGCCCGTATTCAGAGTACCGGACGTATAACATTTAGCGATTTTTATACTGCGCATGCGTAATAATTTTTAACGTAATCTATGTATTTACACAATCTACATAAGAAAAAGATTAGTAGATTACGGTAAAAAATGACTACACATGCGCAATAGTAAAGCTCGATAAACACCGGACGTATATGTTATACGTCCAATACTCTTAATATGGGTAAAAGTGCCATACCATGCTAGATGGGTGTGTGTCTTGTACCACCCAGTGGAAGAGGGTGTGTCTTGCAATGAATTGACTTAATTTAACCTTTAGAGCTCGGAGCCCCCAATTGAAATACACATGTAACGTCTCTTCAAAACAATTGTACACATTATGAAGCTTAAATTGTCAGCCAACAATAAACAATTCAAGTGGCTACATGGTAAATATCGATTGGACACTCAAGACCATTTGGAATCCTGGGGGACCCTCAATTTTTCGCTGGAATCATCTGCTCTATGGTGTCATTTTGCTGTAAATTTCCAGCCCACAATTACACAGAACAAGCAAATGTGAACTTTATTCAGTAGGTTAGACATTGTTTAGTGGGTAAAATTATATGTTTTAAATGATGCAACAATGTTATGTACTTTGCAGCAGTTGGTCATGATGGTTGCAGTACACACACTAATCACATACAGTTACAACGATCCTTAACGTGCTCTGCACAGAAATCTAAGCTGTTGACCCATGAGAGATCCAGAGGCAGAAAAATGCTGGTTAATCAATTTATTGAAGGGTCCCTTGGCAGAACCATGAAGACACACCTGTGTCTGCCTCAACTTCAGACTCCTGCTTGCTACTTCCTGGATTTTAAAGAGTCCACCATCAAGGTGATGGCAGATTGACTGAGTACAAACAGAAGGTATGTACCATAGAAACAAACTACATGAGAGCATGCAGTGCACCAAAGCTGGGGAAAGTGGTGGTTCTGGGTGTAGCAACCACCTACCCGACCATTTAGATGCTTTGGAAAAACAAATAGCCGATTTAATCTGGATTGTGAACAAAATGTGTCAAGAAATACAGGACCTAATAGAAAAATTGCACCTTGAAGGGGGAGAACCTAAGATACGGACACCCCCTTTATGTGAAAGAAACCTTTTCCTCGGCACTCTGGATCTTAATAAATCATGTATGTTATTGGTTTAGTAATAAAATTAATAAATCTTTATGAAATCACAAATTTAAAATATATGTCTGTCACGGCGAAATAGCAATAAAAGATTTTTTGTTATTCCTACAGTGCTAAGCACGAAAATATTATTAAAAACAAAAACACATGAAATTGGCCCAATAAAAGAGACTTATTGTAACACAATGTGTAATATCTGTCTCTTGCCCCGTTAACAATAAAGATGTTCAAGTATAAATAACTAAGTATGTGATTGAATATTCAAATTAGTCAACATAAATATTGCACTATATGCTTATATCTCAAAGGGCATCCTATTAAATATCTCCAGGTCGCTATATTTAGAATGTGTATCTCATTAATTATTGAATAAGGATTAGTGGCATGCTTAGCAAGCAAAAATAACCGATAATCGCGAGTCCTAAGCGTCAGGATGCTATTATTAGGATCTCTTACAATTTACAATAAAGTAAGTGGTCTGCTTAACAAGCAGAACAGTGTTGTTCATAAATTGGAGTTCTTATAAGATCTTTATGAAATCACAAATTTAAAATATATGTCTGTCACGGCGAAATATCAATAAAATATTTTTTGTTATTCCTACAGTGCTAAGCACGAAAATATTATAAAAAACAAAAACACATGAAATTGGCCCAATAAAAGAGACTTATTGTAACACAATGTGTAATATCTGTCTCTTGCCCCGTTAACAATAAAGATGTTCAAGTATAAATAACTAAGTATGTGATTGAATATTCAAATTAGTCAACATAAATATTGCACTATATGCTTATATCTCAAAGGGCATCCTATTAAATATCTCCAGGTCGCTATATTTAGAATGTGTATCTCATTAATTATTGAATAAGGATTAGTGGCATGCTTAGCAAGCAAAAATAACCGATAATCGCGAGTCCTAAGCGTCAGGATGCTATTATTAGGATCTCTTACAATTTACAATAAAGTAAGTGGTCTGCTTAACAAGCAGAACAGTGTTGTTCATAAATTGGAGTTCTTATAAGTGATAGATAACTCAAGAGCGCTATTTATGAGGCATGTACCTCTAAATCATTTGCTAAAGATTCATAGAATGCTCAACAAACACACCATAGGTATCATTATTCACAAATTAGAATGAGTAATGAGTAGCTCCAGGACGCTATTACGATGTCACTGAGGAATCTTATACTAAGTCATAAATGATAGCCACTTAAGAGAAGTGGCAATGCTGTAATATTATGGTCAAAGACCACGGCACGAGTTTCGGCTATATGAACCCGCCACACATACAGATATGGAGATCGTTAAATCTAATCGTAACAGTCACCGGCTAAGATTATTGGGGCTTAAAACATGAGCAGGAGAGGACGCTTGTGCACAGCGCCCTCTCAGTCCAACGTATGTTTCGCTACTGGCTTAATCATGGACATAAGCTTAACCGGTTACTGTTACTATTAGAAGCAAAAAATGATATTTTAGACAAATATACCAGCGCTACCTCCTAGCAGCTGTCACACCCTAAAAAAGAAAAAGTTCCACTTTTTTCTTTAAATAAGAAAAAACTCTAAAAATTTGAGTTCCAACTTAAAGCATGTACTAAAAAATTATAGTAACTGCACTCCTTAGTGACAAAATGTAAACAATGAGACTTAAAGAACTGTCTCAAAAGTCATCAATAAGTTCAAAAACGTTGTAGTTTATAAATCAAGTGTCTGTAACAACGTGTCTCTCTTGTTCTTCAAATGTAGCTTTTGTTTCACAGATTTCTTTCAATTTTGATATAATGACAATTCCCATCCACATAGAAAATAAACAGAAAAGGACTCTAGTGTGATATGTTTCAATAAACTCAAACAACTTTTCCTTATATATTCAACTCACACTTTTTGTCCTCTTCAGCTGTATACATCTAAGATTTGTGGGGCTTTCAGTTTCCTCTCTCAAGAATGTGGTACTTCTCATGAAGATCTTTCACTCTGAAGATGTGATGCTTCACACGAATATGCAAAGACAAAAAAACACTCCTCTAGTGTAATACGTTCATTACATGAAGGATAATTCTCCTCAGTAGATTGCACTCACATTTTAAGCCTCTTGGGCTGTATGCATGTAAATAATATCCTAAAAAGCGTTTTCCTTGATATCCTCAATATCCAAGATAGGACTTCAGTCTTTGCAAGGATTTTTACATTTATTAAAAAACACACTTATTTAATAAAACTTCCAAAAAACAGGTTTTCCATATGAAATCTTCAATATGAAGCCCCTATACGGCAGGACACTCACATTCACAGAGACATCTTTACAAGAAAAGTGGAGACATTGTGGAAAAAGATGAAAAAAGGGGCCAATAAATCACAGCAATTATCTACCACACAGCCTTGTATCTCTGCTCCAACGCAGCGCTCCTCCCACACCGACGCGTTTCAACTGACTAGCAATCTTTTTCAAGGTGAGTATCGGGGCTATTACGGGATCCTCCTTTTATTCTGACTAGTCTTGATGTAATTTCAAACTTTAAACTTTACAAATGAATATTCCTAAAAATATCTACTTCTTAATGTTACATCCTTCAATCATTTAAAATCTATTCATCTATGTAACATTTTTTTTACTTATACCACTAATAAATAATTAAAAGGTTAAAAAAGAAATCCTCTCCGTTTTCACGCTTACATACTGTTACCTTACAATCTTTAAAAACTTCTCTTCCATGATTACCATTAATATATTCCTTTTCTTCTCATACAGATCGCTGAACTTAATTTACATTTTTTTTTACTATCCCCTCCTAAAACATAAACAAAGTTTAGTCCTATGTTCACGGACAGTTTCATGTATATTGTCCTCCCAGGTCCTAGAGGTGGAAGAGTTGTTTCACAAAAAACATAAAAAATCATTGTCTGAAACTGATAGTATTCATCCTGATTGATAGATAACTCCAATAATAGTTTTGGGGTGGCACATAATAAAACCACAGCGTCTATTCTTTCTGATGATAAATTCGTATGACAGGAAACCATTAAACATCCCCGAAACAATTCAGGTCATATTACTTCTCAATGTTACATCCTTCAATCTATGCGACATTTAAATTATACCTCTAATAAATAGTTGAAAAATGTAAAAATCTAAAAAGAAATCCCCTCCGTTCTCATGCTTGCATATTATTCTTGTACAATCTCCAAAAACTTCTCTTCCATGATTACCAACAATTACCATTAGCATCCCTTATAGATCGCTGAGCTTAAATTCAAAAAATTATATATTGGCACCCTCTAAAACTTAAGCAGAGTTAAATTCTGTGTTGATGGACAGTTTCATATATATTGTCCTCCCAGGTCCTAGAAGTAGAAGAGTTGTTGCACAAAAAACGTAAAAAATCATTGTCTAAAACAGATAATATTCAACTTAATTGATAGCCCCAATAATCATTTCAAGGATGATGAGGACAGTTTCGTTCAATAAGTCCACTTTGCTTGCAACCTCTGCAAATAGGCCTTCCCTGTGAATCAAATTTATCAGTGGGACATCGACCCGACCCTCTTGGTATGTTCCATGTACATAATTCCCCTCTCGGCCCTAACCGAGGATCGGGGCCATGGAGTGAGGACATAGCGGAAGTTTTAATGTAGGAATCTGGTGGCAGAATTTCTTGCTCGTGTGGAAATCTGGATGCAGTCCTGTGTGCTTTCTTCAGCAATAGCCTTTGGGTCACTCTCAGTACCCAGTTCTGTCCTCAAATATGCCCTCTTATTATTTAACATTCACCCTTTTATTTTTTTTCACTGTGCTTTCAGAAACATCACAAATGCTGTGATTCAGACTGGGGGGCCAGATTTACTAAGCTGTGGGAAAGGAAAAGTTTAAATGTTTAAACCCAACCAATCAGATTATAGTTGACATTCTCTAGTATGTAATATGAAAGTGAGAGCTAGAATCTGATTGGTTGCTATGGGCTCCACTCTCCCTTTCCTGCAGCTTAGTAAATCTTACCGTAGAACAGAACACACTGCTGCGACTTCCAGTGTTTGAATGGGTATTAAAGGGTAGGTAACAGGTGGACTATCGTAGCTCAATTATAGCGATTTTCTGCAAATGAGCCCAATCCAGAACGTTCACGTTAGTAGGTACAGATTACATTTTCACCGGCTATAGGCTATAGCCTTTAATCTTGTTAATGCATTTCTAAAGGCATTGAAATGTTGCATATATATATACTGTATATATCCATGTGGTTGCATTACTTACCACTCCTCTTGCACCGAAGGACTTCTAATAGCCATGGCCTGCTTTAAGCTTTCTGTCTCCTGTGAACGTCTATATTGTACATTGTAGTACTAAGGCTTGTGATGGTAATTCCTCTCTGCTGGCAGGTGATGCATGTGTACGTCCTCTAAATTTTAGGGCAGATGTGTGCGAATATGCAGAAAATCATCTGTAATCCGAAGCAAACACCTGGAACATGAGGGAAAATAAGATCATAGGATCCAACCATAGTTCATATTAACAGTGAATTTAATGCACTTTCTTGTAAACAATTCATATCTGCATCCAGCAAAATTGCAGATAAAAATCTTGATTTTGAGACTGACTCATCTTCCATGTGACGATGAATCAGTGATGAGTTACACACTCACACCGTTCCCTGCTATCTTTATATTAACCTGCCCATTATAAATACAGTCATGTTTTCTCAAGAAGAAATGTTCCTTACCACTGAAAAGCAAAAATAAATAAACTATTTGATAAAACAAGGAATATATTTGTTATTCCTATTAACTTAGTTACATACTAAAAGTGTTTGGTTTCATGTTAAAACCCACATCGTTCCTGCTCCATGTTTACTCACATCACTTCCACTATATATCTCTTCATTACATAATACATAAAATATAATTCATAATTCATGTCTCTGTCTCTTTCCCATGTTATAACACTTTGCGGTCTATTTAGTAAGCAGAGAATATAGATTTCTCTGACACTGATCTTCACTCCTGACAGTAACGGCACCATTGTATTTTATTGTACAGTGCAGTGTGAGATTCATTATTAGGAGAAAGCCAGTGGGGGGTCCCTGGCGCGATGGCTGTCTTTCAGAGGTAGAGACAGGCAAAAGTTATTTTTCAGAACAAAACAAGAGCATGTCCCGCACCAGTTTAATACATTTATCTCAACGTGATATTCCACATAGTTACTTAACACTCCTGTGGAATGGGTGCTACTCAATGGTAACCATATAACAAGAGAGAATATAAAGAATCCAACAAGA
>WWET01001100.1:265571-278482 GCA_011038615.1 Limnodynastes dumerilii | reverse complement strand
GCTGCAATAACTCTCTCCGGGCGCAATAAATAGCCTGAACTAACTGAATGAACTTACCTTGAAAAAGCTGTGTTGCGAAACACGTGTTGGTGTCGAGGGTCCCGTCTCCGCGTCTCTGTCAGCAGTTCCCGCTCTGCATGCCCGCTTCAGCCGCTCACGTTCATGGTGATATTTACCTGTTTGTGTGATGTTTGTTTTTGCTGGTAGGGACATGCAGCAGCCCTTAAGTGGGTGAAGTGTCACCGTGAGGTGATTTTATTATTTTCTTTTATTTACTGTAGTTAGGGATAATTTAGGAACATGACCGCTGCTTGGGTCAAAAGGAACCATGATATTTATTATCTAGGATGCTGAGACGGGATCCCTCTGTTCTCTTTTACTTTTGTATTGTATTATGTGTGTTTATGTTGTCTGGAGTCTGATTTTTTAGGACACATGAATTTTGTACTGAATAAAGAAGTTTTCTATTGATACAAATTGAAGTTGTGATTCGGTGTGCACTCATATATGTGGTCTTTAAAGTTTCTTGTTGGATTCTTTATATTCTCTCTTGTTAAAAAGTTATTTTTCGTCTGTGTCTATTTTAGCCATTTATATATATACTTTTTTTTTCAGAATGGGTGAGTATGCTGAACACTTTTAGGGTTAGATTGAGGGTTAGGGTTAGGCTCTGGGGAAGAAGGGAGGGTTAGGGCCATGGAAGGGGAGAGTTAGGTTAGGATCAGGCTGCGGGGAAGGGAAGGTTAGGGTCAGGCTGCCGGCAAGGGAGGGTTAGGGTTAAAGACAAAGGGCCTGATCCAGACCTACGCCCGCCGTCCTAGCTGAAAAGCCGATCTGCGCATGATGTTGCCCGTCGTAGCTACGTCCGTAGGAACAGCGTAGGGACGCTGGAGGGACGCTAGCGTCCCTACGTTAAGGTTATTGAAGGTGGGCGGGGGGAGGTAATATAATGAGGGAGGGAGGGCTTTGCGGTAGTACGCTCGTGTGTGAGCGTATTTACCCTTGCTTAGGCCGGCTGAAGTTAGGGTAGCCTTCAGCCTAAAGTTAGGGTAGCCTTCAGCTGGCGTAAGCAATGGGAAATACGCCCGTACAGGGGGAGTGTCGGGAAGAGTGGACGCCGATACGCTGTGCTTTAGTAAGCACAGCACATCGGCGTAGGTCTGGATCAGGCCCAAAGAGAGTTAGGGTAAGGATTAGGTAAAGGGTAGGGGTTAATTCTGATACCTACCATTTGGAGAATGGCCCTATCGAAATAGAGTTGTTCTTGATGGGGACCCACACCGAGGGTAGGCATCTGCAAATGGTGATTCTTTTAGTAATTACCAATACCTTCCTTAATCTCAATGGCCCTGATTCACACCTAAGAAGCTCCGGCTTCTTAGGTGCATAATTTTGTGAATGTAACTAGTGCACATGCGCAGTAGTACATTTACGCAATCTACGTAACAGTTAGGTACGCAGATTGCTTCCGTGCGGTCTTTCATTTAGGAAGACTAGGGGGGACTATTTTTTCCTGAGAGAGGAAAAGAGAGAGGAAGGCCCGTTGATACTCAGCTCTCCAGCAGCAGGTATAAGCGGTATCCTACCTACCGCCAGTATTGCTGCTGGAGAGTTGTACCCAAATTGGATCACATAGACATGACCCTTAAGCCAGCTATTTTATAGTGCACTTGTCTTAAACAAATCACCAAGTAAATTTCCAAAACACAGATATATAGAAAAATATCTAATCAATCTTTAATAATACAAATTTTAAAAGAGATGAAAATGTAAACAACTAAGCATAATGTTTACAAATATATAACAACAGTTTAACACCAATTAGGCTAAATATTTATACAACTTTCACATCACCCTCCCAGAAAAACCAGGTATTTTGTACTTTTCTGGGAGCATTGCCAGGGTTTTTTCATTACCGCGTTATAAGTTCAACAAAAACCTGGGAAATTCCCGGGTCTGTCCCTTTCACATTACCAGGAGTTTCCCAGGTTGTAGTGGATTTTTAGCGCTGAAGAGCATACTGATGCTTGTAGTGCTGCAATCATCACCATGCCCAAGTATGGCAGAGCATGCTAGCGCTTGGAGAACCACAAGTGCCAGCATGCCCTATAATCCGTTACAACAACGCACAAATGAATACCCCTCCAAGCACCAAAATAAAATATAGGGCCAGCCCCTAACCTAAATAAAAATACTAAACATTTAATGCCCCCCTATAAAGAATAAATTACATTTAATATCGCAAATAATGAAAAAAAAATACCGCTAATTGTATTATGTAAAAAAAAAATTATTAAAAAAATTGCATAAAAATAATAATTAAAAAGCAGTACTTACCATCTTGAATAGGATCGCATCTTCCAAGCTTTTAATCCTAGGGGGAAGTCTTTGAAAAATAAAAAACCCTATTGGAGCGACACAACTCATGTCCTGCACCGCAGGACATCCCGACACTAATGACAGCTCTGCTGTTACTGGGGTGTGTTTATACCCTTGGGCAGCCTGGAAATCCAGTTTCCATGGTGACCAAATAATGTTTGGTTATTATTAACTGTATTTTTTTATTTTATTTGGGGTATTAAATGTCATTGATTCTTTATAGGGGGGCATTGTTAAGTATTTTTTTTAGGTTAGGGGCCGGCCCTATATTTAATTTAGGTACTAGGAGGGGGTATTCATTTGTGTGTTGTTGTAACAGATGACAGGGCATGCTGGCTCTTGTGGTTCTCCAAGCGCTAGCATGCCCTGCCATCCTTGGGCATGCTGATGATTGTAGCACTACAAGCATCAGCATGCTCTATATTTGCTTTTTTTTTTTTTTACTATCCGGCGCAAATAACAGATTTGCCATAGCAACAGTAGACAAATCTGAGCCAGTCGGGAGGCAAAGCGAAAGACCCGAGTTGAAAACAACCCTGGCGCTTTCACATTGCCACCCTTCCCGGGTTGAACACGGGAAAAACCCTTCTTTTTTTCTATGTTTAACGGAAGTTTCACATCACCACCATAAACCCGGGCTTTTGCAAAAAAACGGGTTTTTGGTGGTGATGTGAAAGGGGTATAAAATGTATATGACAACAAACAAAATCTGAATGAAAATACCAGCAGAAAAAATCAATGCTTGTTTGGTAACTCACAGCACGCTCATGGACCGGATCCGATAACTGAAAAATTACAGGAACCTGTCCCTGTTACCAAGGCATGTATGCTGTCCCTTGCCTGTAGCTTATAATCGGGTCCAATATTGTTTCGGAGCGACATTGACGTCATCTGAAAGCACCACCGCCAGGCCAGATTTACTAAGCTGTGGGAAAGGAAAAGTAGAGATGTTGCCCATAGCAACCAATCAGATTCTAACTCTTACTTTCCAATTATATACTAGAAAATGTCAGCTAGAATCTGATTGGTTGCTATGGCAGGGTTGCCGACTTTAACCAGTTTCCCTCCGGGAGATCCCGGAAAGAAGCTATAGATGCATACAGGGGGCGGGGCTTAATGGCATGATTTATGCAAAGCACGTCATTAAGCCCCACCCCCTTGACTAATACTTACTCGTTTTTAGCTGTAATAGGGATCGGGGCGGGACTTGATGGCGCAAATTGTGAGAGATATGCAGGCTCTCCTGGGATACCGGGAGAACGGCCCGAATTTTGGCAGTCTCCCGAACATTCAGGGAGAGTCGGCTACCCTGTGCTACAGGCAACATCGCCAGTTTTCCTATCCCACAGCTTAGTAAATCTGGCCCCAAGTGTTCATCTGAGCTATTAAACAAGTCAATGACTCACAAGACCTGCACAGTTATCTTCACCTCAATTCAAGACGAAATCCTGGATGAGTCGTTTAAAACCAAAAACTGTCTAAACATGTAAAAATAATATTTTAATTACAAAACTTCTATTGATAGTCTGTTGTCAAGAATTTGTGAGTCATGTTATACATCAACTGTCTCCATTATGTCTTCAAGAATTCAACCAGATCATAAATCTTGTAATTTGGCACAAAAACAGTTCATTCTTCCTCTTCATGGGATCAACAAAACCTGCTTTGAATAGATACAATTAGTATAACACTTTTGTTGCCAAAAATATTTAGAATAAGTCCTAATCCTTCACAAATTCTTGTCTTTTTATATTTGCCTCAGGGTTGGATTCATTTATGGAAGTGTTTACCCACATTTGTTTTCTTTAATGAATTCTAATCTTAAAATAGTCTGTCAGTTCTAGCAGCTAACAGCAAGGAGAGAAAATGTACAAAACAAAAATAAACTTATTGAAATAGCTGTGATGGGAACATGAAATGGGATGTAAGTTGTCTGGATAAGGTAATGGTATAACTTGTATCATCACCTGAGAAGATATACGCAGATATATAGAGAGGTACAAGTAGATTTATATACCTGGTGTTACTGTAACAACCCATCTCTTCTTTCTTCTGTGGCCTCACTGACATTTTGTATCAGACCTTTGTTTTGCTTTACATTTCTTCTCTTCATATTATATCCAAAAACTCTCCTGTGTAATAAATCCTACGTATTAAATCTGGAACCCTCCATATCACAGTATTTGTGGGTATCAACCTGTATGTTATGTATATGCTATATTAAATATATGTTGCTGCTTTGTTGCTGGTTAATTGCAAGAGTGCTGGGCTGCCTTTTTTGTATCTATCTATCTATCTATCTATCTATCTATCTATCTATCTATCTATCTATCTATCTATCTATCTATCTATCCCTCTAATATCTATCTATCTATCTATCTATCTATCTATCTATCTATCTATAATTTTTTGGCAGTGTTTAAAACCATGATTTTCTTTAAGCTCCAAATGCACCAATTTGCTTAAAATATTAATAGACTTCCTACAAGGGGGTGTTTTGCAATCATTAGGACCAGAAAATGCTCCCTTGTAAAGCCGCAGGCATCGGTTTTCCAGGACAGATCTGCTTCCGGAATTCCTTTATGGTTGAAAATCCAACAGCGGGGTGTGATGTGTCACAGAGCTCTTCCACTCTGTGGGAAGGGAGAGACATCCTGGTTTCAGTCCTTACATACGATCCAGACTCCCACATTGTCCCCATTTTACGGGGATGGTGTGTAAATGTTAAGGCAGGGTCACCTGGCCGAAAACCTTACGAGCAAGGGGACTGGCCTTCCCTCACACGTATAGATGTATGGCTGTAGCATGGATGGAGGTCTGGATCTTGTCCATTGTTAGCAAAATCACCAAACCTCATATTTTGCCATTAAATACTGTGTTTTTATAGCAGAAAAATCACTTTTTGAAACTGTTCAATGATAAAGATGAAAGTCATTTATAGAAAAAATTAAGATACCAAATAATAGTGTCAGCTCCTGACACAAACATCGGTAATGGTTGAATTTGTAAAGCAAGCAGTGTGTGAGATACAGAAAGATAGTGTACGTCAGCTGACATGGCGTTTTGGTGCATGAGTTTTGAGCGCACACGTGCAGAACAGAAGAACACACAATTATGGCCCATTCCAGTGTCGCACCCAGGGGGGTTGCCCAGAACCCCCCCCACACACACACACACATTGAACATTACCAATGCAATTCCTTAAGGTAGAATTTTTATTATTTTTAAATCTACATTATAAACTTCCTGCTATCACAGAGAATGTTACTGGACATCTTACATGTCTTGGCAGTTAGATAGTACAACCGTGTTATCATGATTGTCATTTTACATGTTGTGGCAGGGATTCGGAGAAGGCACATAGTTAATGTACAGTAAGGGCGTGGCCAATCCAAGTACTCCCCATCCAGAACTGGATGCTAACAAAAAAAAACCTCTATTTACATCATAAATTTGCACCATCCCCAGGTCATGTCTGAGTCCAGAGGGTTGAGACTTAAAGACCTATTTTGGACTTGTGCACTGGATTTTTACACTTTATAAACAATACAAAGGCTAGGAAATTATATTTTGATTATTTACGTTTTGCCTCTAGATCGCCGCCATTGAGGATAACCTTTGGGGCCAGATTTTCTAAGAGCTAGAATCCGATTGGTTGCTATGGGCAACATATCCCCTTTTCCTTCCCCCCAGCTTAGTATATCTGGCCCTTGGTCTTACATAAGTCACACAAACTGAATATGAAAAGTAGCTTGAAGAACCAAACTATAGGAATATAGTGAAAACCAACATCATAGTTTACAAATAGATGTTTTAAAAACTAACAAATGTTACTTTAAGAATGCCCAGAAAAACATGTTTTGCCAATAACTTCATATGGATGTTTGAAACTGGCTGGGATATCGATTGCTTATGCCTCGAAGAGGAATAGCAATCGATTCCCCGAGCACCGAACATGGTGCTCCAAAAGGTGAGTGGCTAAACTAACCCCAACCCTTCCCCTAATTGTAACCCTAACCCTCCCTTCCCCACAGCCTGACCCTAACCCTCCCTTCTCCCTAGCCTGACTCTAATTCTCCCTTCTCTTTAACCTAACCCTAAGACCCCCCTCCCCTTCTATGGTCCTAACCCTAACCCTTCTAAGCCCTAACCCCAACCCCCCCCTTCTAAGCGACTAACCCAACCCCCCCCCCCAATACTAAAATGCCCCAGAGAGGTTAAAAGGCGAAAATGAATGGTCGAGTATGACTATCAGCACACTCACCCATTCATAAAAAAATTCCTATAATGGCCCCCTATTCGAAATAGAGACAGTCAGAAAGTAACGTTTGGCTGTCTCTATTTTGCTAAGCGGGACCGTAGACTGCAACCTCTTCATAAAGTACATTGGAATGTCATTTTGGTTCTTACCTTAGCTAATATGTGTGATTTAAACATTTTCCAATATATGGCAGAACAAGTAGACTCCATGCTCACAGTTGTACGTTGAATCAAAGCAGAATTGATTCCATTTTGGGTTAAATGTGGTATGTTTAGAATATAACCTAAATGAACCCAACCAGAATAACCCTTCACATGATTAACATCCATTCATTGCCTGTGGAACTTCTAAAAAGGTTTATGCAATTTCAGCTTCAGAAAAGACTCATGTGCTTCATCCAGGAAGTTGCACAGTAAAATAATGACACTGTACATAGATCATTGTGTCAGCAGCTTTTTAAAATGCAATTGTTTTACCATAACTGTACTGGCTACTCTGAAGGAGCACAATATAAAGAAACTAGATAAATGTTGACTGTTGTATGGGGAATACTCACATGACCAATAATAAGAAAAAACTTACATTTTCCTCTCTCTTCACATGGATCGTAAATCATTATTTGAGTTATTTAAAACGTGATTTTTTGGGAATTGGTTGTAACTAGAATTTCTAAAAAATTTGGGCCAGATCAAGCGTTTGGGAATAGATTGCAGCTACATAAGCCACACTAGCCAAATGTCAGTGAGAGGCTAAATCTGAGTTCTTAGTGAAAAAGGGGACAAACAATGTAGTGTGCCCTTACTCTGGGCCCAGGACAATAGACCTGGTTGTCCCCCCCTGATGCCGGCCCTGTGTGAAGAACGGCTGAAGGACCTTATGGCATGAGACCTGCTAAAGAAATAACACAGCCCCCCTTTCCAGATGGGGGCGTTTTAAGAAGTGAGGGGGCACTTGTGCAGGATTTGTACATGGGCCCCTTCTCCTGCTTTGGGACTGTCCCGATTTGCGGACCACAAAAGGGGCGGGGCCTAACGGACTATTTAAGCCCCACCCTTTTTTCAGGCCGCAAATCTGGACAGTCCCACCACAGGAGAAGAGGGGCTCATTTGACATCTATTTCTTCCGCTCTGGAGATCTTGGAGGAAAGAAATAGATGCTGAATGGGCCCCCCTTCCCCTGCCAACCCTGATAAGCAGACTTGGGTGTAGGATGAACGCCACAGAGCCCCCTGTTCTGAGGGGCCGGTGTGCACTGCACACCCTGCACTCATTATAGATACACCTATGCTTTCAGGTCGTCCCAATGCTAATAGCTCTTCCTACGCCTCTAGGCAACCGTATGAGTACTTGTGTAAATAAAAAGTAAAAACATTTTAGGTATAGTGTACCATAGATGCTGTATTGTTCTGGTACCTTTAAAATTTTAAGGGCATGCTGCACCACAAGATCTAGCATTACCTGACATCAAGAGATTGCTGGCACCTGCAGCGTACCAGAAGGAAAAAATAATAACCCAATTCACTGGGACCTCAATAGAGGCTGATTTGTATCCTCAACAGAAAGCACTAGAGGATGTTACACCTTGCTTGGAGCGTCATAATAATATGCATGTTTCAATATTATATGTTTCAATATATCTTCCATTTTAAGTAATACAAATGTAATTTAAAAGTGTATTTTGTTTTTACAAAAATAGCAAAGAAATAAATAATCCTTGTATTAGATATTAGAAATGTCTGAGCAAAATACTGCTATTTGTAGCATATGCTGCAGTATCCCCTTTTTTTTTTTTTTACCTTTCTTTGAAGGTGCAAATGTGCACATTGGGGCTGATCCAGGGGAAGAACTGCCCCATTGGGCAGATCTCCTATCGCACGTAATACGCATGCGCCCTCCCCTCCAGGTACCCCACTTACGCACTTTGGGACAAATCTAGAGCTACTTACGTTAGCGTGTTTACTATGCGCCATAACTTTACACAGCCTAAATACTGATGTACATATAGGCAGCACGTACTTACGCTGCTAAGAACGCCCATACTGTACGACTTACATGCCTCACCCCGCCTCCGAAGTGTAATTACGGGTGTCGTATGTCTGGCACGCCCCTTTGTCCGTAGTTACACTGAAGTTACATGTCTGTCCCTTACGCTCAGAGTTACATGGCGTAACATCTGCCGCCCACATGCGCAGTAAGTACTAAGGGGCACTTTTACGGTAGTGGCTAGCATAAAAACACTAGCGTTCATAGTTCTGGTTTTACCCCTTTCTGTGGGTAAGTGGGCTAACGTAATTAAATGTGGATCCGGTCCTATGGGCCTGATCCAGAATAACGCCCGCCATCGCTTGCACGGCGGGCGTAAGCGTAAGATCGGCTTTTGAGCCGATCTGCGCATGCGCCAGGCAGATGTTGCACGGCGTTGCTACGGCAACGCCCGATCGTGGATCGGGAGTCCGTAGCAGCAGGGACGCTGCGCTGGATGGGACATCCCCCAGTGTCCGTACGTTCAGGTTAGTGTAGGTGGGCGGAGGGAGATAGTTTAATGAGGGTGGGAGGGCGGGCTAGGCGGCCATACGCTCCTGTGCGAGCGTATGGCCCCGTCCTTACGCCGGACGAAGTTAGGGTAGCCTTCAGCCGGCGTAAGGAAGGGGTCATACGGCCACACAGGGGGAGTGCCAGGGTAAGTGAATGCTGATACGCTGTGCTTTAGTAAGCACAGCGCATCGGCGTACCTCTGGATCAGGCCCTATGTTACTAAACCCTTACCTAGTATGTCTATTGACCAACATCGTTGTAACGTGGTTTCCATCAAAGTCTTCCGTTGTTATAAGTATATGTCTCTGTTTAATCTACATACACACATTTACATTGATGTAACTGCCCTGTCAGGAGTAATGTAGCCACTCACTTATCTGTGGAAGATAATACTTCCTGTATGCACTTTGGACAAAGTGATATTGCAACGTCAGAAAAGGATGCAGATAATATAGATTTTTCTTCCTAGGAAGTCAAAATATGACACCAGAATCTTAAACATTGCAGAAAAGAGGATTTTCAGTAACCAACACAGACATAACATCACTTCCTGATTATATTGATGTGCTTCTATTATTTGCTTATTTGCTCCACAAGGAACAATAACTTTTTGTTGTTTAGCTGTAAACAATGTTTCTACTAAATCCTAATTATTTACCGAGCAGTTCACGCACCTTTGTCTCCTGGGAATCCGGTGACGTGAATTTACAGGAAGATCAGGGTATTTCTCACCATCAGTATCCTGTTATTTAAATGCTTTTGTTAAGTTGCAATGGTTTTTACCCTTAATGTTCTCAAGAGAAAAACAAACAACTTAGAACAACCCTTGTGTGTTCGAAGGAATGTTTCACATACTTTAATTTGGAATTTCACAGTTATGTAGCGCTGGATGCTGTCCAGATGCTAAAAAAGATTACTTTTTATTCTTAGCCTGCTCATTAATATCATGCAAAAGGCATTTTCACACGTAGGAAATATCTTTCTCTTTTGTGTTTGTTTTTTAATGAATGCTATTCGTACGCTACGTTGTTGATTTCTCCTTAACTATTATTATTTGCGCTGGCTGTTTATTACAAGAGTATTGTACTAAACATTAAAAAAGACTGCAGAAGTCAATCAGTTGTGATGGAAAGCCAATGTAGGGAACTTCTACTATTACAGCCTGGAATCTAACGCTGTCCAGCTGCTGAATCTAGAAAGTGAGGTTAAAAGGGAAAAAATATGATCCCCGCAAACTTAGAGATGATTAGGGGCCAGATTTACTAAGCTGCAGGTTTGAAAAAGTGGAGATGTTGCCCATAGCAACCAATTAGATTCTAGGGGGACCGAATTCACAAAAACAAAATTTTTTACGTACATGCCTATTTTTCCGATTATAGCTACTACGCATGAGTAGTAACTATTTTACACTAGCTATGTAGCGTTTTGTTACGTAGATTGCCTACATGCGGTCTTTAAAGACGCACACAAAGTGGGGTATCTGGACGGTAGGGCGCATGCTCCCTTACAGATGTTGGGCCGAATCCAGAACTACGTCCGTCTTCCATAGACGGACGTAATTCAATGAACAATAGCTACTTCGCCTGCGTAGTAGCTATTGTACGTAATCTGCGTATTGTTTCGATACGTAGATTGCGTATATGCGGTCTAAAAGGTAATCAGCCCAAAGGTAACATGCAAAATGGGTCTGGAATAAAACATCGACAATCAAAATGTCAACAAGTCATAATGTTGACAGGTCAATATGTTGACAGTTGAGTATTATGGCTCTGATGCAGACGTAAAAGAAAATTAATTACGCGCGGATTCCCAAAAACGAAGTGGCAAGGTTACTCCTATGACACTCCCCTCATTCTTCCAGATTTTATGTGACTTCTACGTCCATAGGGCAACCTTAACTGTCAGGCCATATTTTTGTACATAAGTACGTGTGTACATTGTAAACCGTGCACTTAGAAGGTCATTTAAATGCTTCCCCCCACCCAATTATCTTAAGTTCCTTGTTACAGAAGACTGGCATTCCCCTTCTTAAGTATCTCACTAAGCATGGAGTTGATGTCCGCGTCTGATGGCACTTACTTAAGTCTCAATCTGGTCCTATGTTATTATTTGTTTGCACTTCGGTAAACTTAATGTAATGTAGGTGGCTTATAAAAAACCTTCTAATACTCAACTGTCGACATTTTGACCTGTTGACATTTTGACTGTCGACATAACCTACAAAACTAAACAAAGAACCTTATTAACAGAAAATATCTAATGCTGGTCAGTTATGTAAAGCCAATTGAATACAAGCAAAAGTGTTATATCAAACACATCATCTACTTATGTCACTTCACCAGCATTCCTTGACATTATGTATTTCTAATGACATCTTTACAATGCATATGGAATCCAAGTGAACAGCACCCAATTTAATGAGAATCCTAGTGACTACCACCCAATATAGAGTTCATCTTATTGACCTACAACCAATATTAAAAGCATCCTATTGGCTGCCAAACAATACTGAAAGCATCCTATTAACCAAAACCCATTGCATAAAACATCTTAGTGACCATTACCCAATATAGAGAACATCCTAGTGACCACCACCCAATCTTCGAAACAGCTTAGAAGCTGCCACCCAAAACAGAGAGCATCCTTGTGACTACCACCCAATACAGAGAGCATCCTCGTGACCACCACCCACTATAGAGAGCATTCTACTAACCACCACCCAATACAGAGAGCATCCTAGTGACAGCCACCCAATACAGAGGGCATCTTAGCGGAAGCCACCAAATACAGATGGCATCTTAGTGGACACTTAGCGATTGCCACTCAATACAGACAATATCATATTCCTCTACAAACAAAACAGAAGCAGAGACAGCTAAATAGCTTCAAAAGACCACTGGCCTACAACAAAATTTCTTTAAAAATTAGAGGGCCATCCAGGGTATCGGGATCCAATTAACTGGTTCACATAATTTCTTGAGGGCAGCTAAAATTATCATCCATATTGTTATTGAAATCCCCTTAAGACCACCAAATAACCTTGACTTATTTGCTACATATATGATTGATGTCTCCCTATTGTGGCAATTGTTACACTCAGGGCTATGTGATGGAATTTACTGGGAATAAAAATAATTTTCCCGTGGTATGTGAGACATCAAACTATTTCAGAGCTCATAGGAAATACACAACATAAACCAGATAATTCATTCCAAAGAGTCTATTTATGTGTTTCATTGTTTTTCCATCTTTGAAATTCTAATTTTCCTTACTGGCCTCATTGTGAAACAGGACTGTTTTTGTTTATGCCTCTGACATATTAGGAAAAGTATGCCCGGGGCTATTTTTACCTGGTTAGACGGAAGGCTGGAACAAGTCAAACAATACCATGAACTTCAAAGCATTTCACACCTAAGCATGAACTTTGTATACTGCAAAACATGGTAATTCAATAGGAGGGACTCAAAGCCCCTTTCTAATTTTCCCATACAGGCCGGAAAGGCTTGGAATGATAATTAAAGGGTACACATCAACTGCATACAGTAGAGGCAGCCATTTTGTTGGACAGGACATTGTTACGGTACCCCGGGTTTACCAGGACAGTGGACCGGGGTGACCGCGGATTAGAGGTGGAAATGGTACAGTACACCGGAATTACCCGTAAGAGGGACCAGAGTAACTGTAGGAGGGAAAGGACGAGTAATTCCCCAAGGGGTACCACCTGATTTCGGACCGAG